>BMAO01038253.1:0-107410 GCA_019973975.1 Trichonephila clavata | reverse complement strand
GGCATGTTTTTAAGTTCAAAAACTGTTCAATGTTTTCAGCGGTGCGAGAAGTTTCTGGACGTCCAGAGCGTTCGCGGTCTTTGACACTTTCCCTGCCATCTCTGAAATGTCGATGTAACTCAAAATTTTGCATTCAAAATAATGTGTCACTTTCAACAATTCGTACGTCTTCGTAGCACTCTTTTCTTAGCCAATACACCATTATTATTTTCTCAACAAACGCAATTTCTTTCAATCGCCAACTACTAAATGCATTCACCTACAAAATACGACGCTGTGGTAAGGCATCGACCACGTGATTTAGGACAAACTTTACATCAAACTCAACATCAAAATTTTTTCACGTTACAGACTCAGTCTGGGAACTTTTAAACCCTACCTAGTACTAAAAAGTTATATTGTAATTTAATAGTAACAAATGCAATACTTTTTAAAATGGCCGTCACATAAAGTACGTTTAATATGTTGTTCTACTTTAAATACTATTTTAAGATATATACGCGTCAAATTGTGTTAGGGGTAGGAGTTCCCCGAAAAGTCCATATAGTTCTAAGAGTTCCGTGTATGGAAAAAGTTTAAAAAGACCCTTGCTCTAAAGCAGGGTTGGGCAGACTTATCCAGGGTGTGGACTACTTCTAATTTTTTCAAGGAGTTGTGGTCCCCCCAGTGTCAGTGACGCACACAAGGGCGGGGGAGGGGTTCACGGGTCCAGACCCTCATTCATATAACCCTTCATTCCCCCCCTCCCCAATTCATTATAGTCCCGTTTATACAGTACGTAAAATGTAATTATTTGATATTAGTAATTTTTTTTAGTTATTAATGTTAATTTTCAGTAATTTATTTTTTGCTGTTTTTTGTTCCCGACAATTGACAAACCAAAAAAAAAAAATATTTATGTTTGGCTGCGTATTAGGGTATGATACGAGAATGGTACACTTCAACTTTCATCCCTTTCCCTTTAAAAATTCTCGTGGCGCTACTGCCAAATGTCGTAAGTGTGGTGAGGTAAGGAAAAGGTTATTATTATAACATATCAATATAATATATAAGTACGGAATAATATATATATGTATTTACCTACAGAACTAAAATATAAAAAAAAACCACTTTTAAAATCGCGTTTAAAGCCAAAACGCAAAATACAAACTAATAATAATAGCCCAAATATAATTATATCAAATGATACATTTATTATGAAACAATTCAAAATACATTAAAATTTTTTTTTATCTATCAAAGTTAGTTTTGTTGTTATAGTCAGTAGAAGCTTAGTCTGCGTAATATCAGCCAATCTTAAATTTTCCTTACATGATCAATAACGTAAAAATTTTAGGCGTCACCCCAAAATGTCTTGGCGGTTCCACCAGTCGATCACTATCGACGTAATGCCCACCCCGGCTCTAAAGCATACGTTCTTAACCCAAGGTGTTGAGAGTTTTTACTGTCCGTAAGATTAGAAGGTCGTTATTTTTAATGACAAGTATTCACTGTATTGTATTCTTTCTTCAATTAATCTGGAGAGGCACGACGAAATTAAACAAACAGGTGACGAAATAAAAAAAAAGTATTTTTGACTGAATTAGACTTGATTGATATTGACTTGAACTCAATATATATTAAAATTAACTGTTTCCCATAGACTGGTGAAGTCGGAATACTTATTAACACTCTCTCTGCAGTAGTTTATCTCTCTCTTGATCGGTTACCCTTACAATTAAAATAAGAGCCGCACCCTTTTTTAACATAACTCCATTCATCATATCCTTTTGCATATTATGATGTATAGTGTGAGGGTAACTCTCTGCCATCTTTATTTGTTTTATTTTGAAAGTAGGATCTTATTTATTTTATTTTCTATCGATTTACTTCTTTTATATACATTTATATAGTAATTCTCGTTCAAGCCCTAATTCATTTACACAGTTATATAAAGAACTGAAAAAACTTGCATTTTTATATTTCGTATACAATGGCGTTCCAGCTGCAAGCCGACATAAAATTTGATATTTTAAGTCCACGACAATTTTTTAAAAAAGAATTTAATCAAACACTTCTTTTGAGGTTGCTGGATAGATTTATCTAGGAGAACGCTATGTTTGTACACCAAAGAGCCAAGAAAATTAGCACAAGCTTGTGCATGCAAATATTGGAGGTATGCAACCAATTAGTGTAAGAGATGAGTCGGCTAAGAGCAGATGATTGGCAAAGTTATTAGATCGGTTTCTGTTGCTACAATGGTAAGTGATCAAGATTTAAGGGACTTTTTGAACTTGGTGTTACAATCAGCACACGAGAAATGAGACAACATCTCCAAAGCAGTATATCAATTTAGATTTTCAAGTATGGCCATTTCAAAAGGGCACCGATCTCCAGAAAGAACAACAGATCTTAAACATCCGTGCAGCCTGAAAAAGACTGAAAGAACAGGATTATCAACAATGACGAGAACTCTTAAAAGATATAGAAGTACAACAGCTCTTCACTTTGCCTGGGAATTCAATGCATAGGGGTTTTCTGAGTCGAAGGTCTACTGGCATATCGCTGTTGCGCACAGAGATTTACGTCTCGCCTATGTCTTTCAATACAGCCATTTGACTCATGATGATTTGATCTGATGAATCTCGTTGCCAATTGTATCAGTGGATGGACGTGTATGAGTATGGAGACAATTTCATGAATCCATGAACTTACATGCTAACAGGAACTCTTATATATAATGGAGCCTCTGTGAGGGTATAGGATGTAAGTAATTGCATGATATAGAACTCCTGATGCGTCTAAGGACAACTCTGACAGATAACAGAAAATTAAGTATCCTTTGGGATCATTTATACTCATTCAGGTTCATTGTGGATTACGATCGATTTAAACAATTCCAGCTGTCAATGCAGCACCTCTCAGGTCGAGAATACCTACTGAGTGACTTCAGAAATACTCTTTGACCCTTCCATTTGTCACTTAAATCCCTAAATATGCATATTATTGAACATATCTGAATGCTTTACATTGGGTTATACAGTGGAATCTCCAATACCTGTGATTGTTGACTTCCCTGCAGGATAAGGGTGTAAATTGCTTCCAAGATACTTTTAGTCCAAACCGGTAGTTTCATGACGTTGTATGAGTATATACTGTTGTTAATTTATTCATATCCTATATTAAATCCTATATTATATATATTGTTGTAGACTCACTCGAATCCGGCACTAATACGCAATTATTTCACGTTTATGTTTATGATGGAATAATGCACTACTCAAATCTTTGACTTTCCACACTTCTTTACAAATGTAACAGACATTATTACACACTTTTAAACATACTTTCATTATACGCTAATTAGAACACTCGGTCACAAAATTTACAATCCCTTATGTGAATACAATTAGTTTTTTTTTCATATAATAACTAAATCTCAGGTGATTAAATAAAGCTAAGAAAAATTAATAGAGAACACTCTAGTTTTTTGTTGTAAAGACCTCTGAAAAAATCATCTCTATTTATCCTGAAGGTTATTTTTAAAAATTAATAGCAAAGCAAACACATTAAAATTGAAAATTTTATAAATATTTGTCGTACAAAACTTTTTGTACAAAATGGGCCCCATTCATGTAATTTTTTTGTAAATGTATACCCTTTTAGTGATTATAATTTCTTTTTCTCTTCTTAATTTAAGCCCTTCCTAAAATATACTATATAAATATAAAAGCCACAAAAAAATTCCCATATCTCCATTTTTTTAAAAAAAAATGTTGTCGCAAGTAGTTGGATATCTTAATACTAAAAATAAAAATAAATAAATAAATAAATGACCGTAAAAATATAATTTAAAAAGTACTTAGCGTAAATTACACATTTAAAATGTATATTCCTTAATGAGAAATAAGTTATTGTAGATAACTTTTTTAATGCATCCAAAAAGAAGTTATACGTATTTCCATGTACTTTTAAAGAAAGATAAATATTTAGTTATTGGATGATCTTACAACAATCTAGTGGTTGGCCCAATATTTTGCTATAAAAACTATGTAAATTTTGTCTAGCAAAAGTTTCGGAGGAAAAAAAACACAGTTTAAAACAATGTTTATGTACTTTCACCGAAATCTCTTTTAGATAAGAAATACAAAAACAAACCAACTTCTTTAGGAAACAAACACAAAAAGATTATACAATTAAATATTTGTAGCATGTTAGCATTTCTTAATTTAAATGAATGTAATTTTACTCCGCTATATTTTTTTACATATGAAATTGGCTAAGTTTTTGAATAAAACATTTTGGAGTATTTATATATAATCCGACATTTTTCTTAGTTTTAGGCTCACAGTACAATTTTTAAAGTTCTATTTATTTTGGTTATTTAGAAAAAAGAACTCGAGAGTTAAGAAAATCCAATATTTTTTTAGTCTGGAGGAGAAATGGGAAAACTGCCCCTTCCTATTTTTTTCTTTTTATTTTTCTAAATAAATCAGGAGAGTAAAAGGGCATTGAATAATTAAATTCAAAAAATACCTCTAAAATAAAAGTCATTGTTTATAAAAGGAATAAAAATTCTTCAAATAATCATAAAAAAATGGATAAAAACATTCAATATATTTAAAGTGATAAATATAAAGATATGTTTTAATGTATCTGATACGAATACTATGTGTGTGTGAATGAAATCTTCTTGTAAAAAATATAAACAAGTTTTTCCTAACCAGCATCAAAAATTATGACTGCACGAGACCATGATAACAAATCCAAAATAAATGATCCACTCTTCTGAAGGTATTTAAACTGAGAAGAAAATATATTATCATTAACACACGCATTTTATGAGTTAATGTTTCGGAAACTTTTATTCTAGATATGCTGGAAGCAATTTATTAATGACACATGAAGTCATATTTATTTCATATTCATCAAATGAGAACATACTTTAAAAACACAGTTTTAATTCTCATCGACTTTTTTCTTCTTAAAGAAAAAAATTACTTTCAATAAAAATGTATGCAACAATTTTCTTTTTTTAATTCAAGTTTTTATTTATTTCTTCAAATAATTTTATAAATTTTTCAAAGTTAAAAAAAACTAACGAGTTAATAAAATTATACTTTGAAATAATTTTTCTGTTTGAGTCGCCAAGTTTTTGCTTTTTTAATCAATCGTAATGAACAAAATTCATGTCACGACATCGTCACATGATAATTGCAATTACGTATTTTCAGTTAATCAACTCGTGCGCTTCCCTGTTTCCAACTTTTTCTATTTGTATAAAAACTTTCTCTTAAAAATTACATACTTAAGAACAATAATAAAGAATATAAATAAAAAAAATGCACGTGTTTTAAAAGCACATGTATAATATGTATACAATCATGGACAAAAAAATTAGCCCACAAAGAAGAAGTTGACAAAAAGAAACGAAATTTTACATACGTAATGACTACTTGGATATAAGTAAATGATTAGAAAATCAAAGAAAAAAGATAATTTATTTCAGAGAAAAAGGCAAAAGAACGTAGGATTTAATACCCTGTTGAATCCCTCTAGCGCGAAACAATCGGGCATTGAGGCATACAAGTCCTGTATGATGTTTTGAGACATTTCAATCCATATTTGCTGTAACCTTGCCTCTAGTTCATTCAAACGCGTGGAATGCCCAACTCACCGTCCCAAATAATCCCAGATCTGTTCGAATGGAGACAAATCTGGGGATCGAACAGGCGAAGAGGGTAATAACAGTGCGAAGACAGTCTTGTGACACCCTTGCCTGTTGAGGCTTAGCATTGTCTTGTTAAAAAATGGCTCCTGCGAGCCGTTGCATGAGTGGCAACACATGTGGTTGCAGGATGTCATGGACATACTTCTGGGCTATCATGGTGCCTCGGATCAATACTAGAAGTGACCATGTATTGTAGGCAATGGCACCCCATACCATCACACCAGCTGTGGGAACGGTGTGACGCTGTAAAACAAAGACAGGATTGAGGCATTCACCACGGGGTCTCTCAACACGAACACGATTGTCATCACTTCTGAGAATGAATCTGGATTCGTTGCTAAAGACAACCTGGCTCCATTCCGCTACAGTCCAGTTTCCTCATGCGCGGCACCACTCCAAACGGAGGCGTCGATAGGTGAGCGTCAAGGGCAGCCCACGTAATGGGCACCGTGGTCCCAAATGTCCTTCTGCCAGGCGCCTTCGTATGTTTCGAGAAACACAAGGGCCTTTAGTGAAGGTACTACCTGTGCCTGGATGGTGAACGATTAATCAGTTAGTTGGCTGTACGCGTGCATTTCTTACGATGTGGCGTTCTTTTCGACGACTGGTCTATCGAGGGCTTCCTGAGCCTGGTCTTCGTGTAAATGACATCTCTCGGATCCACTGGTCCCAATTCCTCCTCACAACACAATCAGAGAGGCTTAATTGATGAGCTACTCGCCTAGCTGACCACCCAGCTTTCCATCACGCCGATGATTCACCCCCTCTCAATGTGCGACAGCTCTTCATATTGTCTTCGAAAACGGCATAATGGCATATCTACCTCAGCTCTACCTTTATAAATGATTCAGCACACTCAAACAAGCTTTGGTTCCCTGTTTTATACTCCATGGAGAACGACGTTATCGCCCTCTACCAGCTATACGTTATGCGCAATCACGCTGCATTTCTAATCAATTGCATATCTCCCCGACATGTACCTTCATGCCAAGTTTCGTTACGATCCCTCAAATTATTTCTTGGTGCACTTTTTTTTTTTGTCCATGAGTGAATATTAATTTTAAAATACTTGAGCTTGACACTATACCCAAAAACTACGTACTTATCAACAGTAATAAAGCTATAGGTAAACAATATGAATTTGATTTAAGAGTACGCGTATAGTACTGGGTATCTACAAATTAGTTGGGCAAAGAGAATGATTTATTGCATGTATATATATATAATTTACAGCGAAAAAAAATTAAAGTACATATCGTTGTATGATAGATAAATAGTCCAAGTTTACCATTATCACAAATGTGTGATGTGGGATTTTTTCGTTTCTCTGCAAATGTCCCATCGGTAAATCAGCTCTTACCACAGATTTGTCAACATGCTTCCGTCGATCAAATTAAATGTAGGGTAAATTCTTGCTTTTAGTTAAACAATGGATGCAGGAAATGGCGGAGTGTAACACTTGATCCTTTACAAAAACAAATACACTGAAATCCAGCGGAGAAATATTTGACGATCATGATGTCCACTAAATAAAATCTCCATGAACAATCCAAACGGGTACCTCAGCATTCAGGCAAGATGTAACGTCGTTGTGGTAGTGATAAGGCATGCCATCCTGTGGGAAGATGTTAACTCCTGGCATTTTTACGTTGATGATTGGCGTAAGGAAAATCTGTAGCATGTCCAGGTGAATAATTCTTGCAAAGCAGTGCTTCTCAAACTTTCAATATTTGCGACCCAATACTCAATTAAAATTTTCATCGCATCCCCTTTCCCGTTTCATACAGGAGAATTCATATATATTGAATTCAATAATACTATACTTTGAAGCTAAAACTACATAATAAGACTTTAACCTCTTAAGCGCCACCGGTGAAAATAAAAGTCTCGCTAAGCCAAAGCATTAATTGCCACGGACGTATATATACGTCTTTCCGAAGTACGATCCTTTCCGTACACTGCTACTTAAAAATTTATTCCAAGGTTTTGGAATGCAACAAAAAAATCCCTTGAAAGTATTTGCGAAGGATTTACTTACTTCAGAGAAGGTCTTACTTATTTATTCCTTTTCATACCCCCCCCCAATAGACCATATACTCATGCCTACGTGAAAAACGGTGGAATTGGGGAGAAAATCTCTTAACTTTTAATCGGCAGTTAAGGGATTAATTATAAACCGGACAAATTATCAAGACAAGTGTTAATTTTTGCAAAACTTTCATATCTGATAAGCCCATGGACTCCCTAGTAGTTATTAAACTTATTTTTAACGTGTAGTATTGTGTTAAATTAATTATAAAATACATTGTGCACTACTGATATATTTATAAGTGTATTATATCAGTGAAAATATGTATTTCCTTTTTTAATATGTTGGAATGTTTGCTTACTTCAGTAAATTAATAATTTTTTTTAAATAATCTTTTGTTTTCGACTTTTTAATATGCTCACGCCCCCTTCGTAGAGTCATCATACTCCCCTAGGATACGTGCCCTACAGTTTGAGAAACACTTCTGAAATAGTATTTTCAAATAAGAAAAAAGGCCCTCTAACATTCGAGGAACTCAATGCACAAAATATGCTTACTTTGAAACTATCCTATCATGTTCTAGGAGGGCATGAGGATTTTGCAACCCCCAAGTTCTTACATTATGACACCCAACATTTAATGTTTCGGAAGTTCTCAGCTTATGAAATTGTCCAACTAATTTGTAGACACCCTGTATATACATGTATTTAATTTAGGGGAAAAAAATTGGGAAAATGTTTCTATTTGAGCATCTGTATCCAATTACCAAACCTGAAATTTTATCTAACTTTTACAAGTAGAAAATACTTAGAACAAATCTAACGACAATTTTGAATTCAATGGAGATCACGTGATTGCATCTATCATGTGACCATCATGAATTTAGCCAATTGTCGTTATTATTATTGTTAATATTTTCAGTGGTAAGAGCTTCTGTTTCAATGAAAGAATCTTGTATTTTATTAGTTATGCATTTTTTAACCAGATATATTTATCATTCGAAATACATTTTGATACTTGTGTGGAATATTGCATTGTAGCGATTCATGTAATTTTCACTAAAATACTCGTATTCACTTTTTAAAAGATAGACTTCTTCAATTCTAAATTATCAACATGTTGCGTCAGTTAATTATTCGAATTATTTATTGAATAATATTTAATTTTAATCTAATTTAAGCTTTTTTTTTCTTCTTGAAACAATTTTTTTTCGACGAGGGAGCCTATTTCTACTTAAATAAAAAATTTTAAAAATTTCTAGGAATTATTGGGATATTTATATTAACCCCTTATATAAAGTTTTTAAAAAATGATTGCATTTGGCAAAGTGGTAAGCTTTCGTAACTATTTTTTTTTAAAAAAAAGTGATTTATATTAAGTTCAAATTTGCTAAGAAAGTTAAACTCACTTTTCTGATTTTATAGTCGCAGTAGCAATACATTAAATTCTTAGGCTTGTAAATAATATCACAGGATTAAAAATTCAAAACTTTAACAACATTCTCCTTGTATTTATCTATATTACTCAGTTGTGAAAATTTTATATCCACACATTGTTTTAAAATTTGTTATATTTATATTTCATTAAAAATATTATCTTAATTTTTTGACAATATTCCAGATTGTCAAATACTTATTTTAAGCATCAGTGGAGAAATAAATAATCTAATCTATGTCAGACAGAATTTTTTTAATTTTATGCACAGTGTGGGATTTATAAAAAATATATAAGCGTGTTATTGATAGCCAAAGTAGAATAAATATCATTGAGAACCATAATATCGTAATTTCTCTCTAAGCCAGTGCTTCTCAAACTGAGGGGCGCCCCCTAGGGGAGTGTAATAACCCTACTTGTGGGGCACTTCAGGAGCGCGAGCATATCGAAAATAAAAAATATTATTATTTTCTGTAAGGAAGCAAAAAAAAGTACATTTTGATATAATAAAATACACATTTACACTAACATAATATACTCATAAATGTATCAGAACTCTGCACAATGTATTTAATAATTAATTTATCAATACTAAGCTATATAACAAGTTTAATAATTACTAGTGACGCACATAGGGGCTCGTCATTTACACAAAATTATAAACAACATTTAATACTTATCTTGATAATGGTTTATAATTAAAGTCGTATTGTAGCTTTACATCAAAGTTCATTATCATTGCTACTGATTGAAGGGGGGCGCGATAAAAATTATGATTGAAAATTGGGTTGCAAATATTCAAAGTTTAAGAAGCACTGCTCGAAGCCATTTTAAATATTTTTACAATTTATAATAAATATAGGATAAAGTGCGTGCAGCATATATTTTAAGCAGAACTTATATATTTAAAATTGAAAAATTCATTGAATCGTATGGATATTATATTTTCTGTGAATCTAAATTTAACAAAACAATGAGACAAGGTAAATTAGAATTTTGACTGTCATTTAACAAATTTTATAATCTTCTTGTATAAATTATTTATTACCTTTTTTAAATATTTTTCTTGTAAGCTAATTGTAGTAATAAGCGTATTGACAAGATATGATACATCGGCTTTTTTCACTACAGCCCTGTTTTCACTATAGGATTGTTTTTTAAAATTTTATTGTGGAAAGATGTATTTTTACTAATTCATTATATATTTCCAAATTAGTATTCTTAGGGATAATTATATAGGATTTTGGTTAGACAAACTCTGTACCTTTCGAATTTTGTTTGTTACATAAAAAAATTATGTGAGATTTCGACATGATGAATGTATTGGAGATGAACGACTTGACCATGGTAAATCTATTCAAACATTTCACCATTATGAGGCCTGATTTTGATTTGCTATGGCTTTTTATATATGGAATAAACATAAGAAACGTACATGACTTCAATACTTTTGACGACAAATATAAAGATTTACGTATATATTTTCTAAATACACACACGCATACACGCTCACATATATATTCATAGGCATATAAAAAATGAAGGCTGTTTCCCTAAAACTTAGTTTAGTTCTGAAATCTTAGCCTTAAGCATAAAAATTTGCCTTTTTTCTTTACTGTGGTTGCATTGCTTCGGCTTGTACTGTCTCCTGTTTCTCTCCTTACAGTCATTTTTTAAAAAAAATTTTAACAAATCATTTATATTATTTAATACGATTACACTTATTTCAATCAAAGATGCTCAAGCCATCAGAAACGAGGAATTGATTAATTTGGTATCAGTGTCATTACAGTAACAACAACAATGACTACTGGCGACAGATCTCGTAATTTTGTGTGAATCACGTTTAAAAAGCGAAGATAATACTTGCCTTTTACCTCCCTCGGCAACCTTCCACACCAAATCACAAGAAAACTTTGAGAGGTGCAATTTCAAATCACGTATTGAAGCTCCTATTAATCCAGTGCTTCTCAAACTTTCAATATTTACGACCCAATATTCAATTATAATTTTCATCGTCCCTTCCCTCCATACAATGACAGTACATTGAATTCAAATATACTATACTTTGACGCTAAAGCTACAATACGACTTTAACCTGTTAAGTGCCACCAGCGTATATAAACGTCATGCTCACCCAAATAATTAATTGCCCCGGACGTATATACACGTCTTTCCAGAGTACGATCTTTTTTGTGCACTGCAATTCATAAAATTATTCCGGAATGCAATAAAAAGACCTCGACAGTGTTTGCAAAGGATTTATTTATTTCTGAGGATTTGCTTATTTGTTCCTTTTTCTCCCCCCCCCCAATACAACACGTACGCACGCCTACGTGGAAATGGAGGCATTGGGGAGCGAATTACGTAGCTTTTAATCAGCAGTTCACGGATTAATAATAAACAGTACAAATTAATAAGGTAAGTGTTAATTTTTGGGTATAATTTTATATATCACAAGCCCATAGGGTCACTTGTAATTATTAAAATTGTGCTTAATTTAGTTTTGTAAATTAATTATATAATACATTATGCAGTACTGATACATTTATAAGTGTATTATATCAGTGTAGATGTGTGTTGTTTGTTTACTTCAATAAATTAATAACCTTTTAAAAAAATAATCTTTCGTTTTCAACTTTTCAATAGGCTCACGCCTCCCTCGTAGAGTTATCAGGCGCCCCCCCCAGGGGACGTTCCCCACAGTTTGAGAAACAATGTATTAACCCAAACGAAAATATAAGAGGTTGAAGCCTTCTTTCATGAATCAGAACTCATGGTTGAGTTCAAACATATTTAATAAAGAGTTCACAAAAATAACCACTTAATAACATAACCACCGAAAAAACCATGGTAAAAAGTAATCCAATTTTACTTTATTAGTATTACTAACTGTAATTAACAATAATCAACAATAAATTAAACAACAACAGTTAATAACAATGTAATTAACTGTAATTAAAAAATTGGCAGTTATAGAGATTGCCGATAGAAGTAAAAACTTAGAATTTTAAGGATTAAAATTTGAAATTTCATAATGTTTGAATTAAAATTATCAACACCAATCTGGTTTCCACATTTTAACACTCCGAACAACAACTAAATGCATGTTTATATGGTTGTTTATTATTCAAATGTGTATTACGTGACAAAATATAAATACAATTCAATTGAAATAACAATTAATATAAAATCATATTATTTATGGATAGTATTTGTATTTACTTAAATTTCAATGTACTTGATTTTTAACATTATTTTAATTATTTGCATCATTGTCATCATTCATTTCAACAATACTTATATTTTTTGTACTTTCAAATATTTCATTTTGTTCTAAAAAAGATACAATAGGCTTACGGTAACTAAAGTAAGAAAGGAAAATGTTTGATTTAAATTTATCTAAGTATCCCGTAAAAACCGCATCGATCGTCGTTTTATATTTTGTAGCACTGACTTTTCGATCATTGGGCATATTTAAATTAAGTGTTTCATTTAGAAAATCAATTAGTGGTAAATTTTTATCATCTGCAAAGTTAATATTGAAGTCTCCACTTAAAATCATCGATACACTATCATATTTTTCGCCAAAACTTTTTTCGAGTATTTCAGAACTTCCTTTTGTATAAATCATAAAATTTTGGAATAAAAATTGTTGTATCTGTCTCATAGATTTTCCAGGCGAAATATAAACGGCAACCATATTAATATGTATTGCCCATTCTCGGAATCGCAACGAGCAATGCACAGTATATACACATTGAACTTTTCACTAAATCCATTCAATTTCACTTCTAAGATATACACAGCACTATACGTCAGCTGTATAGCTACAGATATACTACTATAAGCATGTCGGTGACGCGAACGCACCAGATTTCACCCATCCAAAAAGTGTCTGTGAACAGCACACTGCGCATGCGCCAGTCAGAGCATGTCGGTGACGCGAACCCATAAGAATTTCCCCTACCAAAAAGTGCCCAACGCCGCTAAAAAAGTTTTCACTTCAATAATTTTGGATTGTGCTACTGAAATCCAAAAGAGAATTACCATGGCTAATAGACGTCTAAATGGAATACGAAAATATATGAAATTGAATATAATCAAAAGAAAAACATAGGTTCTATTTGTATAAAAATCTTTTAATCAGTATTAACTTATGCGAGTAAAATAACGGTCCATGTCTCCAACAGGTAAAAAAATGATAATCTACGAAAGGGCGATTTTAATAATTATTTTTGGAGAAATTCAAGAGAATGGCACGCGGTGAAGATCTAATTTAGAACTCTATCACTCATATAAAGTATCTAACATCGTTCTTCATGAAAGTACAGCGAATTTTAAATTGGCAAACCACGTTGTCAGAATGGACGAGGACCGCACCACAAAAAAAGTCTTCAATGCCCAACCAATTGGTACACAGAAAAAATGCAGGCCAAATCTAAGATGGACTGATGGCGTAGAAAAAGATTTCCTAGTATTTAAAACTAAAAATTGTGGAGAACACTAGCAGAAGGTTGACCTGGAAAAGAATTCTTGAGAAGGCCAAGGGCCACCCTGGGCTGTCTAGCCACTGAGGAAGGCCGGATGACTAACTGTTAAAATATCTGTCACATTTAATTTATTAATCAACTGATTTAATGGGTAAACTTACCAAATTCGTCTAAGAAGTTGTATATTTAATTAATCTAAAACCGTAATTTATCATAGAATAAATCAGAATACGTTTTTTAAAATTTACTATCATCTACACGAACTGGTATAATACATATCCCATAGTATGGTCAGCATACAACAACAAGGGGAGTTGAAAATATCTCTCACAACTCTTCACGCTTCTTCTGAATTACAAAAAGAAAAAGAAAGGAAAGTCAACGCAAAGAAACTGGAATTCAAAACTAAGAGAGAGATAAAACTTTAAATATGCGAATTAAGAAAAAAAATTATCAACGAAATCACGAAAATAAACCTGACCTTCCAACTGCTTTGGATTCAAGAAAAGCGTTGTTCAGATATCGAATCGCGTGATCATATCGAAAGGCATATTAAGTTTATGATATATTTAGAGGCTTCAAAGTACAGATCGCAGCTGATAGATCTTGACTGCACGTGCAATTAATAAGGGAAGCGGAATCGTGGGTTTATTTTTCAAAGGGTAATAGTAATTGACAGCATGACTTATTAGTGCAGATTAAAAACATGCTCGTGGGTACGTTGACAAAATTTTTTTTCTTGTATTAAAATTGCTTTGAGGCAGAAATGAAAGCATTAGATTCTCGAAGACCTTTTATTGACTAACCCCTAATGGGTGAATAAGACAAAGAATTTTTAATAAAGATGAGTTAAAAAGTTCGTTGTATAGAAAAATAAGTTTCTGTTTTGGCTTAAATAAATTCGTCATTTAGTTGTGTGCAGAATAGGTTCATTTATATCTCCATAACAACACGGAATAGAAAAATTGCTTATTGGTTTCTGAATTTTTTTTCTTTTTGTTTCTAGAACCAAGGTACAGATGGCATGAAACATCTTCATGTACATATATTTTCTTCTTCTTGTGTTTTTGTATTGCATCTCGTATAAATTTTGTTCCTTCCTCACTAAATAAATAAATTAGTATGTAATTTGTAATTTAAATTAGCAGCTTTTACTTAATGCATAAAGTATATATAGGTACTCATAACAAAACCAATTTTAAAATTTGTCATCTGTCATCTGTCTGTCAATGCAACCTGTCTGTCTCTCTGTCTGTTTGTTTCCGGCTAATCTCCGGAAACGTACAGTGCGATTTAAAATTTTTCACCGTAAACTACATTAACGGGGTAACATAGGCTATATTTTATTCCCGTATTCTTACAGAACGTAAACTATGCGGGTGAACGATGACTGAATGCCAAGATGAATGCCAGTGAACATAGCTGAGCTAATGAAGTCTGTTTTGGTTACTGGCGTCGATGCTCTTCATGAGACATAACAGTGTTACGCTGCACTTGATAATACTGACGCGCCGCAATTTTATGATTATCTCACTTTTCAGTTAAGTAAGAGCATCCGGCTGTTTCGGATCGCATAAAATAATAAATCAAAGCTTCATAGTAAAAAGCAATGCAAGAAACAAAATTTATAAGTTTAATCCTTTCTCTTTTTGTTACATTTAGTCACATTTAAACAATAATTATTATATTTAATCTATATCTATACAAATAAATAAAATTGAAGTGTCATTTGTAATTTCAAATTAGCAGCTTTTGTAATGCACTAAGTATATACGGTACTCATAATAAAACCAATTTTAAATTTTGTTTGTCTGTCTGTCAGGGCAAAACAGATATGTTATAAAAATATGTAAATGCCATGGTAGGAGGGTAACAGCTAGTTTAGTAAAATTGGCTAATTTTTCAAGCTTTTATTAACTAATAATATATTATATATATTTATTTTTTTGTGAATAAAATAAGCCTATATATGTTTATTGCATTCAAATGAAGTACGTTTGAATTTGCTCCATTTAGGAATTTTTATTTGAATATTCCTTTAATATATCGATTTCCTTGGAAGCAACAAATGTATATGTAGTGTCTTTTTATCATTCAAAACATTCGTAATTCATTCTCTCATTAATTCATTTCTGATATTAATTCGTAATCCTTTCTTTTAAGTAAAATAATATTAAGGGGTAGAGTTCACAGATTTTTGTTGTTGCACCTGAACGAACGCTTGTAACCGTTGGGTTTCAATGAGGTACCCTTAAGTAAAGGAACTAATTGAGGAATATAATTGTTTCTGGCATATGTTATAATGAAGGAAGAGCTTAAAACTATTTTCAGCTGAATGAAAGATCGATATGTATATTTTTTGTAAGTATGAGAGAAATTCTTTTAAGATATATGAAATGTTTTTCCCAGCATGCAAAGTGTACCTATAAAAAGCAAAAATTTAGGAGGTTTTGTGTTCCCTGATTATAGGTAAATATGTATTAATATTTAAACAGAAAATTAAAATAAAATTTTCCATTTCTACTCGACTATTAAGTTTTTGTAGTTATATGTATTACAAAAATGTGCCATTTTTTAAGGTTATTTTGGGCAAACAAATTCACCGCTTAAGCGGTTTATGAACATCACGCGATTTTTTGCAAATCATGGTCATAAAAATACATGAGTGGTCATGGGAAAATTATGATTTTATCATTGATGAACTAACTCTCCTTTTTCCATAAATATGTCAATTACAAATTTTAAAGGATGAGGACGAACACAAACCTCTTTTATGGGGGGGGGATGGGGTTATACTTAAAAAAGGGGGAAATAAAGTACCGAGGTGTATAATCTTATGCTAAAAATTAAAAATGCGTTTCTATCTCCCCCTCCCCTTCCTCTCTTTTGTACGCCATTATTCATTAATAAAAATCCCCGTGCGTAAAATATTATAAACTATCAGATTCTATTGCCGATCAGTGCTTTTGAAAATGCCAATTTTGCAAATACATTATAACAGAGAAGAGAAGGGAGTTTCAATATTGAAAGAAGCACATTTATTTTATGAATAAAAAATATAATTCTCTTCAAAAGTACTAAGCAATATTTCCTTTCATAACCACAAATTATAAGGAATTGAACGATAGTACTTTCTTTAAAGAAAAATCTACATTTTTCAACCTTTTTTCCAGTGGCATTTTAAATTATGTGTTCTACTTTGTTTTAATAAAATCCTTCCAGGTTTAAACTGTTCTATGATTCTATGCAATGATTGATATAAGTGCTATTATTAAGAAAATTTAAAAATTTAATGAAAAATTAGAAAATTTTAAAGAAGGAAGAAAAATTGAAGAAAAATGATTTAATCGAGAGAGCAATAGTATACTTGGTTTGGTACGAGTGAAAACTTTAGCGGCGTTGGTGGGGAAAATCTTATGGGTTCGCGTCACCGACGTACTCTGACTAGCGCAGCGCAGTGTGCTGTTCGCCTTAAGACGCACGGATACGTTGAAATCTCGTGCGTTCGCGTCACCGATGTAACTATATCCAGTAACAGCTGACGTATAGTGTTGTGTATATCTTATAAGTGAAATTCAATGGATTTAGTGAAAAGTTCAATGTGTATATATTGTGCATTGCTCATTGTGATTTCGAGAATGGGCAATACATGTTTATGTGTTTGCCGTTTATATTTCGCCTGGAAAATCTATGAGACAGATACAACCATTTTTATTCCAAAATTTGATGATTTATACAAAAGGAAGTTCTGAAATACTCGAAAAAAGATTTGGCGAAAAATATAATGTGCCGATGATTTTAAGTGGAGACTTCAATATCAACATTGAGGATGATAAAAATCTACCACTAATTGAATTTCTAAATAAAACACTCAATTTAAATATGTCCAATTATCGAAAATTCAGTATTACAAAATATAAAATGACGATCGATGCGGTTTTTACGCGATACTTAGATAAATTTAAATCAAACATTTTCCTTTCTTACTTTAGTTACCGTAAGCCTATTGTATCTTTTTTAGAACAAAATGAAATATTTGAAAGTACAAAAAATCTAAGTATTGTTGAAATGAATGATGACAATCATGCAAACAATTAAAATAATGTTAAAAATCAAGTACATTGAAATTTAAGTAAATACAAATACTATCCATAAATAATATGATTGTATATTAATTGTTATTTCAATTGAATTGTATTTATATTTTGTCATGATCTAGTACAGCCCGTAATATATTTGAATAATAAAAAAACCATATAAACATGCATTTGTTGCTCGGAGTGTCAATAATGTGAAAACCAGATTGATGTTGATAACTTTAATTCAAACATTATGGAATTTCAAATTTTAATACTAAAAGTTCTAAGTTTTCACTTCTATCGGCAGTCTCTATAACTGGCAATTTTTTTTTTCTGTGTGCGGAAAGATCTTCATTTTAAAAATGATTCTCCAATTGAGTTTGAGTTTTACCCCGGTATTCACCGCTAACCTGACCCAGTGATGAAACCTGGAGTCAAGAAACCGGCAGTCAAGTTAAAACTAACCCTAGGTTAGAACTTCAATTCACGGATCTTTTTCGACCTCAGGTTACTTGACTGCGGATTTCCTAACCTGGGGTTACTGGTCGATTCTCATTGGTCGAAGTAAACCCCGTGACTTCGGTTGATTTCTCCGTGATCTGAACTAAACTTCTATCGGAACAGTTGCATATTCTTCATTTGCAATGTTTATTCTTCAAAATGAATACTTTCAAAGTTTATTTTACGCAATTTAGAAAGGGAACACTTGCATGTTACAGAAAACAAAGAAACATGCGGTTAGTTGTTTAAAAAAAACGAAGCATACAGTGAAATAGCACGGCAATTTAACGACATTGACGGAGTGATGAATCCACGAACGACAAAACAATTCCGTCAATGTTATGGAAATTTAAAAAAAAATGAACAAAAAAAAAATAAAATAAACAGCGTTTTCCTCAAGAAAGGAGAAAAACAAGATGTGGTGAAATATCGTAAGAAATGGAATTAACGGACTTTGAAACCGTCCATTTCTTCACATACATTATTCCTTTTTTCTTAATATCCTCTCTCTTCTGGATAATGTAGAATACTTCGAATAACGTAGCTGTGAAATTGGGGAAATTTCAAAAAAAAATCATCATAAGAGTTGAAAGAAATTCGAACTCAAACAGCTTCAAAACTGTAAACACTCGAAAAATCGCATACTGCGCATGCGTGGTTAAAACTAACCCGGCTGTGACCTAGGTTAGAATTTTCTAACCTGACCCGGAGTTAAGTTATTAACTTGCGATGGTGAATCGCACTTTCGGCGAAACCTAGGTTTCCTTTCTGTAACCCAGTGATTCCCAAAGTGGTCTATATGGACCCCAGGGGTCTATGACGACCTGCAAGGGGTCCACGGCAGCGAAAAAATAATTTGGGGGTCTACGATGATGGCTCTCATTTAATCAGATTATGACTTTAATTTTAAAAGAAAATTTAATCAACAATCAATTACTTATTTAACAAATATATTTTCTAAATTTAATGAGGTTAATTTGCATTTCCTAGGCAACAGCAAACATTTTATTAGAACGACCATCGTTTTGGCTTTTTTGCCAGAATTAAGCTAAAGGGGTAAAAAACTAACGTTGCAAATTTTCCCAGTTTCTCAATTTGTCACAGACATTCTGCCCGAAAATGACATTTTAACCTATGTTTAACATTTAAAAGCCCTTTATTCAGATTTTGAAACTAGATTTGAGAATGCTTTGATTATAGTAATACCACAGTAGACAATGAATTCATACGGCCACTTCAAAAATGGAATGTCAAATTACGAGAGGAATTGATAGGAATAGACACTAACGGAGATATTGAAGTAAAGTTTAGAAACTGATATCAGCATTTTTGGCTTCAAAAAGATATTCCTATTATTTATTCCTAATAATGGAATATTTTGAGAAAGTTTTTAATTGCTTTTCCTAGAGGAGTTTCAGCAAGGTTGCCAAACTCCAGAAAAAAAGAAAGAAAAAAGACTGGACACTATATACTAATCTATGAGATTCAGAGTTAAATCTGACAAGATTGATGCCAAATGTGGAAAATTTGTTATTGAAACACTAGATTCCTCCCTCCCATTAAAAACATTTGTTTGTTGCTCAGTTACTTTATGCAACAAAATTTTTATAATTAATTAAATTTTAATTTAATTAATTAAGATGCGTGAAGGCTTCTTAAGTTTCAAACACTATACTTTTCACTACTGTTAGAAATTTAAATTTTTTAAAGTAAATAGCAATATACCAGCTGTCAAAAAGATATTGATTGATAACTTTGAAAAAAATCAGTGTTAGGTAAGTACGCCAAACCAAAAAACCTGCCAAGGGGTCTATGAGACAAAAAAGTTTGGGAACCTATGCTCTAACCGGTGGTCAGGTGAGTGGTGAATACGGGTGTTAATGTCTTAGAACTAAATGCTTAATGACATCGTCTCCATAAATAGTAACTTTTAACTGGGTGACCTTGATTTCAAATAGCATAACATCAAGTTAGTATCTTTATTTTAATTAGGTTTTGGGTTTTTCTTTTTCCTTAAAAATATTTCCGTTAAATTATTCAAGTCCAAGTAGCATCTGCCAATAAAACTTTGAAAAGCAAAATGATATTTTTACTGATGAAAAACAACAATATTCTATACTCTACGTACACTTAAGGGAGAAAATAATTAAAATTTATATCTTTTATAAATATTCATAAATTATTAATACTTAAGCGAATTATAATTAGTTATTGTAGTATGAAAGAACACATAAATGTCAAACATACAAACATCCATTATATATATATATATATTATCAATACTTTTATCATGTTAGTTTTTTTGAGCTAATTGTTTTTTTCCCGTATTTTGATAATATGCATATAATACAGGCATAGAGAAGGAGGTGTTCATAAAATCAAGAGCCTCTTTTCACAATTATGAAATTATTTATTGAATGTATTTCTAAAAATGTGAACGTGTGCAAATATTTAATGAATAAAATTTGAAATCGGGCAAAAAAATTTTCATCTAAGGTCTTTGTAACATACACGTATACATTTGGGGAAAAAAGGAACAATGAAAAGAGAAAAGAGATGGGGGGGGAGTTGAAAAAGGTTTACAATTTTCATTACATTGGTCAAAAGAGTCCAAACGAAAAAAATGTTATGTACCCATAGTCTGTTCTATTTTTATTCACAATTTAGTGCATCGGGGAATCATTCGCATTTACTCCTTTCTTCACGCGAAAATTTGATGTTTCAAAAATTTCCTACAGAAGAAAACCCATGAAGTTACTTTTTTATTCCATGTTATGAGATGAATGTTGCATTTGGGGTTCCCCCCCCCAATATAAACTACTCTCATCTGCATTTAAAACATGAGGGATGTCTGTCTTTTCTGATCGATAACTTTTTAAATAATTATTTATAACCACCTAGTAAGCTTACCTCTTGTAAAATTTTATAATGAAAAATTTCATCTGAATTTTCGCATACCATAAAATCAAGATTAGTAGCTTATTCTATATTTTATTTAAAGTTGTAATATTTTTGAAGCTTTTATTCGACAACAATGATATTAATTAAGAGAACTTTTAAATATATTTCAAAATAAATATTAACTTTTTCTCCACTTTTTTCCAAGTATTGTTGATTTACGGCGAATTATCATATTTATGTAAATAAAATGATCTGCTGAAAATAAAATATATTTGTTTTAAATGAAACATTCCTTCGTCTAAACCAGTAGTCTTTAAACTTTATCGACCCAGGGAGCCTTTATAATTGTAAGGTTTTTTCGGGGAATTCCATCTCATCTTTAGAAAAACATACTTTAAGGGGGTCCGGCACTTTCTATAGGAGCCTATGTTAAAATTGCGTAAGTTTATGTACCTTTTTCTCAGAAACTACTTGGTTCTCATAGATGAAATTTTTACAGTAGGTTATATGTACTATCAATAAGACTTTAATGGAGGGTTTTGTCTTTTTACTAAAAATTAAAATAATTATGAATTTTTTTAAAAAAATGTCCAATTCCGCCCCCCCTAAAATTTAGTTTAAAAAGGCGTTATCTAAAAAAGTTTGCTAGATATTTCTTATCCCCTCCATTAAAATGTGTAAACATGTTGAAATTATACTTACTGAACATTTAAGGACCCTACATTAATCAGTTTCTGAGAAAAAGGTACATAAAGGGAAAAATATAGCATTTTGAGAAAACAAGCTTTAAAGTAAAAATTTGTAATTTCTGACGATTTACATTTTTTAATACTTTCCAGGAAAATATGAAATATTTTCTTTGTCCTCTGCTTCTACAAAAGACTCTTCTAATTTTCTTTTTTTCATTATTTTTAGCAATCTAGCTTTTTTTGGTATCTCAAGATGCTTTCGTTGGGCTACACGAATCCTACATGCATCTAATTTTTTAAAGCATGACACGCAAGTAAAACCTGGTTCAACACCACAATGTTTTAAAATGATTAATTTGGCTACATGGCCCCTATTGAATTGTGCAATTGCCATAATTACTCCTAATTTTAGAGTTTTTAACTCCACAAACGTAGATTTTGGAATGACTGACCATATGGTATTATTAACTGACTCATTGGGGTTTTGAGTCTTTCCATGTAGACATTTTTTAATAACCTAGGGTCAGCTAAATCTCTAAAAATTGGCTTAATTTCATTCATGAAGGAAGATGGCACATGGGTATGTTTCTTATGGTCATAATGCTTTTCGTTAAATTCAGCTTTTGCTTTCTGAAACTTGTACCATGAATTTGTACCCGAGGGACACAATCCATGTTGAGGGCTCTCATTTGTAGACAAAAGATGAAAATAAGTAGCCCAAACAGCAGTTTTCATGGTGCGTAAATCATTGATATTGTTTCTAATGGTCATACCATAACACCTCTGAATTTTTGAAATTAAAATATCGGTGAGTCGGTTGCGTCCACTTAGGCTTCTTCCATCGCTTAATTTTTTTACTATGTTTTTTCTTTTGAGATCCAAAAGACGGGTACCCATACGCTTTTGGATATGCCCAATGCACTCTAATTTTTCCACTTGAGTGTCATAAGGATTCAGAGCAAGTATTGATGAAAAACCTCTTGAATCTCCATCGCCCAAATATTTTGTGTAACGAATGCCATAATGAGCTTCGGATCTTTCAAATATCGCCGTTACACCTTTTACTTCCATCCCTCCACTTGTTCCACTATAGTTGGCAATACATGGTGGTTCATGAACAGAATTAAAGGCAGTTTTGCACCGACAATGTTTCGAAAACACTTCAAAGTTAATAACTTTCCCAGTATCAACACTCGTAGCTGTAACAATACCATTGAGGGACTGGTATCCTCTTTTCTGCCATGAACCATCTAAGGCAACAGCAATGTCTCGTCTACCTTCTATTCGTGTTGCCTCCTCAACAGAATTTCTCATTGATTTTTCACAGGTAAATTTAGAAGAGTCGAACAACAATTCTGTATAAGTACGGAATTTTTCAGGTGGAGATGGCAAGTTCATAAGTCCACAGAATGTTTCTGCAGCTGAACGACTTCTTCCAATAGATCTGAAAGCAAATACCAATCTGATATTTGAGTGGAAAAGTTTATTTTTATTTTTCAATTTCGTTGACGTATGGAAACCATGTTTTTCCATATAATACACAATTCCAACTCTTTTAAAAGCCTCCAATGAGATGGAATGGCCACAGTTTTTACAAACAGCAAAGTTCAATAAAGCTTTATTCAATAAATTTAATTCTATTAAAATATTTTTTTCATTACTTCCTTCCATATCTTCATATAAACTGTTGTTTGAAATAAGTTTTCGTTTTGAAGCACTTTGAATAACAGTTTCTGTGCTGTCTGATGTGATAGCTGGAACATTTTGAGCAATCATTTTTTGAACACCGACATTTTTGAGTTTTTAAAATATTTTTTTTTAGATCTCCCCATAATTTTGTCGTTAATAAAATACTGATAAATAATTTATTGTAAAACGTGGATTAAACAGAAAAAAAAATCTGGATAAATAAATTAGAATTCACAATTAGCAAGTTCAAGCAAGAATAATCCCATTTTACAACAAACCAAACGAAAAAAAATAATTGTACTGAGTTGTCTTTTTCTTTCTTCAAAGAAAAATCGTTTTATTTATGTGTAAAAAAATGTTATACTAATTGTGGACAAAACAAATCGCGCTGTGATCGAAAAATTAAGCATGATGAAAGACAGGTGCTCTTCGAGGAGCACCTGTCACGCGTCAAAGAAAGTGGCTTTCTTTTAAAAAATAAATAAAAATACTTCTAATTATTGTATTTCCATATATCATCTATCATTTTAAGCACAAATGTTTGAACTTTTCAAAAATATAAAAAAGTAAAATCGATCATTTTTCAAAAATTCATGTGCCGAACCCCCTTTAAGGTACTCGCCTACCCAAAAATTGAATTTTGCCTAAATTTGACAGATTTTTTTATAATTTTATATTGCAGTTCATCTTATTAGCTTTACAAAAATACCAAGTTCATTATTTTCCATTCACTAGAACAAAAACTACAAGTGTTTTAGTAAAATCAGATGACATTACTTTAAGCAAGATGTCATACATTAAAACGCGTTTTACTTGAAATGTGTTTTTTGAAAAGGCCCAAACGGGGACAGTGATTGCTGAAAAAGTTTCGAAAATAATTAACTGGAATCTTTTGTTAATGTTATGTGTAATAGTAGAAGTGTTTTAACCTTCAGATTAATCAATCCATGCTTTATTACAAAATTTACAATCTCTTATGTGAATATAATCACTATTTCTCTAAGCAATTTCATATAATAACTAAGATAAAGTTCTCTAGTTTCTGTAAAAATTAAAATATCTCTAATCCTGAAGGTCATTTCAAAAAGGAATGACATAGCAGCACACCATAATTGAAAAATTGAAAAGGTGTTCATAAACTTTTGGTACAGAATGGGCCGCGCGTTTAGCTTATTTTTTGTAAATTTTACCCATTTTTTCCCATTTAATAATAATAATTTCTTTTTCTCTTCTTAATTTTAGCATGTTTTTTTTAAATTATACTAAACAAATCTAAAAACAACAAAAAAAAATCCCTATACCTCTATTTTTTTTTTAAAGTTGGTGCAAGTAGTCGATATAACCTTAATACCTTAAGAGAATATTTAAAGTAGATCACCATGTCATAGTTACTTTCTGTAAAGACAATCTAAAAATTATTGTATTTGTTATTAAATCTTTAAGGTAATATTAATGTAATAAATTAATAAAATTAATTTGTTTTCCAGGTATCACTTACCCTTGGATTATGTTTAGTAACAGGGATATGTGCTTACAATTTTTAACACAAATTGTCGGAATCTAGATCTACTGAAAATATCGGGCAGTTGCATTTCATATTCTGAGTTTAATCTGCTTCTAAATTTTATTTTTGTTGCCACTACGTCGAAAAATATTTTTCATTTAAATGATGCTCCAAATGACATTAAAGAGTTTATACACATGTGTCAGAAACTTTTGTGCATTCTGAATGAATTTTCAACCTAAGGTTTAGGAGCTGTTCTTGCTTAAATACAGGTTTTAATGGCGAATCTGTTGGTATATGTTCATAAGTTCTTTTTTCTCTTTCTTTGTCAAGCCTTCTGATTTATCATTGCACTTGAATTTTTGTTTTGATTCGTAGAACCCGTAGGTATACCTCGTAAGGCCTTAGAGTTCCGTGGAACATAGTTTAAAGACCACTGGTGTAGACTTTTCTAGAATTATAAATGTTTCATTAAAGCAAAATATATACTTTAATATATGCAAGGCCTTTTAAAACTACTCAAGCTCTATTCTTTTTAAATGAAACTAAGAGGGAAGGGGTATCTCTCCCTGTCCGCCTAACGGCGGACCGACCCACATTGTAGAAAATATGCAAATGTTTATACTCATTGCTCATGTTGTAAAACTAATTTACAAGTATTATGTAGTTCTACTTTTTTCAAAGTATTGTGAGCAAGTTGAATATTGTCCAAGTCTTCAACTAGTTGTCCATCTTTATATAAGCCTAACATGAACTTGCGTCTTTTAGTTCTAATATTTGCATGGCACGGTCTACGTGCTTTCTTTTTCTTTTCTAATTATTCAGGATTTAAGTTTTCAGCTCATTGTCTGGTTCGAAATTTTCCTAATTGTTCAGGACAAAAATTTTCAACTAATCAACCAATATCTTCTTTAAATATTTGTCTTTCGTACATTCTCTTGATATGTTCTTTTGTTCACAAATTCGTACTTGACGCTCCTCTTCAACTAGATTCAAATTTGCAACGCATTTTTACTAAGTATACTTTACGTACAGTAGCGCGCACAGGAATTTTTCAGGGGGGGGGGGGAGTTCAGGGTCGAAAGTCCACTATTCTGATATAAGGCTCCAATACGCCGCCCAACATATTCTTTTGATTTTGTCGATTTTCGGGAACAAAAACAATATAAAATTAATTAATTAATGAATAATTAGCATTAATTATAAAACTAATTTTAATAGCAAGTACTTAATAAAATTTTACGTACTACATACATAGAATTATAATCAATCGAAAAAAATCAAGCACTTTGGGGTGGGTCCGGATTCGAGGCCCCTCGCCCCATTTGTGTGTGCCACTGTGCTTGTGTATCAATAAATTTATTAAATCGCCACGAAAAACTTTCCTTATATAGAGAAATGGTTTTATATATAATTTTGTACGTGATTTATCAATCCTTGCATATATTCTGTTCTCAATTGTGCTTGGTTTGATCGCAAATAGTACAAAAGCGCTCCTTCAATTTTCAGATACGCATTTATGGTGTAATGTTGTGTTAATCTTTGAGCTTGAAGTAGTTGATTGAACTGAAAATTGCGCTTTATTGCCACTTTGTAGCCATAATATTGCACAAGACTCGCTGCTTTTTTATTTTATTTGTGTGAGTGAGATAAATATATAAATTTATTATATCATCACGAATTTTTTTTTATATAAAGAGAGATACGCGTTTTAAACTATATTCTCTATCTCTCCTGTTAGCATAGCTTACAAATACAAATTAACTACTGAAAAAGAAAGTGTTTTTTTTTAATAAAAATTCCATAATAATATGCACTGGAATTTAAATCTGTAACTGTATGTCGCAAAAAAAAAAAGAAAACGGTGAAAGGTTTAAATCAACTTAGTGCTCCTGGGCAAAATGTGAATGTAAAATAGTAATGAATTTTAAAATTCTGCGCACAAATTTAATGCGACATACATGCTCACATAAAAATAATGTGACAGTGCTCTTGAAAAAGAAAGCTTTCTTCTTTTTCTTTTACTTTTAAACTTATAGGAATGATATGTTATATAATTTTTCCAAATGTTCGAGCCCAGCTGCAACCAATTAAAGCACAATAGCTTAACATACAATGGTATTTAAGGTTTAGTTTTAATTTAATCGAAAAAATATAGTAACACCCCAAACTTACTCAATAGGTGGGACTAAGTGATAACCGCAAAAGTTGAATTCAAGTAAGTCTTAATATAATTTCACATGTAGATTATTTTTAATTGGGACCGAAGACGAAAGATAATAATAATTCAGAAAAGCAAATGTTTAATAAAATCTTAGATAATACAAACGTAAAATCACAATGAAGTTACTTGGATGTAGAAGGTTTCATAAGATCTAACAAAGTAGTCTGCCAGCTCAAAGGATTTTTTTCTTCTGGAAAATTTCCTCGTTGCATGCTAATAATTTTTTGATTCTTTCGTTTTATTGAAAAAAATATGCTCTTAATTGGAGGCTATAGATTTTTTTAAAATTTGTAACTTTTTTCAATTAAACTGATACTTTTTGTCGAATTCCCAACCATCATTGAACTGGGTCTAAAGTTCTTCAATGTCTTGCTCTTGCTCATGTATTTCTATCAGTTCATCAATTTTCAGCCCTTATTGAGGGATTCCAGCAGTTCTTGAACGTCATCATTGTTCACTTCTCAATTTATTTGCCACTCAAGATCGACAAATTCTTCAATTCCATTACCGATTTCATCAGGTTCTGCTTGATTCCGCCTGAGTTAAGGTGCTGAAAAAAAGCTCTACACATCGAGTTGTGTAGCACTCAAACAAAAAACGAATCAACGAGATTTGAAAAAACGCGCGATTTTGAGGGTTAGCGCAAGTCGACGTATTACTGTACTTAAATAAATTACAGTTTAAAAAAACTAAAAACACTATTTTATAGTTCATCAAACTAAGTTGTAACTTAAACTTTTAGTCGACAAATTTGGAATCAGCCGCCGAATCTGGAAATGGGATCTGAAAACGGGAAACCTTTAATCCTGATGATCCTGATCAGAACAATGGAACAAAGTAATTAAATTATTGTATTCTCATGGGCAGTAGCACACACAAAAAAAAAAGAAATGAGCCTTACAGTAGTCGCATATGATGTGTAACATCTGACATATTATCGTAGTAAATACGCAATAGTATCTTAAATCCTGAAAAAATTAATTGGGTATGATTAGAAATAACTTTCTACCGAAAAATTATATTTTTAATGAAAATTTTAATTAATTAACACAAGGAGTAATGTAATTCTTTATTAAAAATAATTATTCCTGTTCAATTTGGGGAATCGCGGAGACACAATAGACTTATGATAACT
The DNA here is from genome assembly GCA_019973975.1 of Trichonephila clavata. Classification (NCBI taxonomy): domain Eukaryota; kingdom Metazoa; phylum Arthropoda; class Arachnida; order Araneae; family Nephilidae; genus Trichonephila; species Trichonephila clavata. The sequence goes on along the minus strand of BMAO01038253.1, from coordinate 79,022 downwards.
AAAATATGACACATATACTTGTGATTTCAAAGTACTTAAAAACCGCTGAAAAACAGCGTCAATAACAATACCACTATTAACCTCAAAGTATGGAAAAGATACACACTAAAATATTTATTTGAATATAATCCCACATTACTTACTCGTATTTTTTTAAAAAAACGATAAACTTTGTCAGGCGCTAACAATAAATATAATTATTAAAATATAGTTTATACACGTAAATATAACCTCTGATTTCATATACAACTTGCTCTGAGACTTTGACAATTGAGCGTAAGAATCGCAAGTTTATCCTGGGTGAAGTATAATAAGACTTGCTGGTATGTGTCAAGTGTATTTACAGTAAAAAAAAAAAAAAAAACGAGAGCTAGAGCTACTAGATGTGCACTCCGATGCGAGGGTAGCGAAGAGACACCACCAAGCGCGATAAATGGTCAAATCAAATAGCGCGCGATCCCCCGACTTCCTGTTACACTTCCGTCCCTTTTCACGAAATTACTCCTACAAATATCCACCAAACGAGAGGAAAGATGTTACACATCAAAAATTTTCAGGGAGGGTGGGAAATCCATGGTCAAAAGTCCCCCCCCCCTCGTATCATACCCTGAAGACAACTCCAATTGATTCTTCTGATTTTGTTGATTTTTTAACAAAAAACAGTAAAAAATAAATTATTGAATAAAAATTAGCATTAATTAATAAAATAAATTGTTAATTACAAGTGCTTAATTCAATTTTACGTTATATATATATATAGGATTTAGGATTATCATCAATCGAAAAAAACTCAAGGGCAAGTGAACCCTTGTGTGTGCCACTGATCATCGGTCCAGGACAAGTGATCAAAATTTCGGATTAATCTGACCTTTTCAAGTGGATAAAAATTGAGCTCAAAGATTCCGTTACATACAAGTGAAGCTTGTAAAAGGGTGTTAAAAATAAAAAGCATTGAAGCAACTGAAATAAACAGTAAATTCATACTATGTCAATTGAAGAAAATTTTAGGATTATGAAAATTCGAGGTTCAACAGATTTTTTTTTACGAAATATAAATCAAGAAAAATTTGTAATCAGTTACATTTTCAATTAAAATTAAACTATTGACTAAGCATTTGAATCTTTAATATAAATAAACATTTTTCATCTATTTTTATGAAAAATAAAAATCTTTCTAAGATTTTAAGAAAGTGAGTTTCAATAATCAAACAAGATAGGAAGCGAAATGAATAAAAAGGCAATTTACAAGTAATTATCGCTATAATTACTACAAATATTTAATATTTTAATCCTTAGCAGAGTGCATGAATTTCGAATATTTTGAGCTCCCTCAAGAACCTTATCATTAAATTTAAATGAACATTTCACACATAAAATATTACACTCCCTTGAAGCATCAGCTTATTTAGGATTATGATTACAAAATAAGTAATAAGAGAGTCCTTTATATTTCAAATTTAAAAATTAACAAACTCGCCATCTTAAATCAATTAAAATTTTTTAAAAAATTATATAATCCTTTTACAAAAATATTTGTAGCCGCCCATCTTGTATAGTGGTCAGCGACAAAAGAATCATTAAGAATTGGTTCAGGATTTATACTCTGTCTCTAAATTAAAAAAGAAACCTATATAAAACTGAAAACTCTTCCTTTAATCTTTGGGGAAAAAACAATTTATTTGAAAAGAAGGGAATAGTAATATAAAATGTTAAAGAGGTTATGCCATTCAAAACAGAAGATAGGCTTATTAACATATATTTTCATGTTGGATCCTATTTTCTTTGACAAATAAGACAAAGATAACTTTACTTTTCTTTTAATTCTTTGCATTCAAACTATCAACACTTTTCCTTTTCCACTGACATAAAAGTTCAACGAAGATAGAAATATGGAACTATTGCTCTATTGAGACTATTTAGATGTACTTTTATTAATTGATTTACACTTAAATTATGATGAAAATATTTGTACTGGTAATAACTTATTAATAAAAATTAGGAAGTATAATTTGTATAGGAAATGTAATAAAAAATAAAACCGGAATATAATAGTTTTTCTTTGCTTTTAAACATTAAGAGATATATCTTGAATGGTATAAAGAAAGTGAAGAAATCTCTGGATAACTTTTGTTTGAAATTAATTTAATTATTCAGAATGAATTTTTTTCCAGAAAGCCACCAAGAGAGGAACGGTGTAGTCATATATATATATATATATGCACCAAAAATTTCTTTATTTGTATCAATTTTTTTCATCGCTTTGCTATGTATGAAGAATTTTAAGTTAAATTAAAATATTTGAACTCAAATTCTGTATTCTATATTTGCAAATCTCGCTCGCAACTTCGTGAATATGCAAAATGTTATTTTGAAGCAACTTTGCAAAACGTTCTATGTCTTAAAGATATAGATCTGATCTTTATCGGATGATAAATTAATTTAAATTTTATTAAACGTGACATTTTGGAGTTATTTTAAGAGAATTTTTTTCAGTTTAAAATATGAATGTAAAATTTTTAGCCTATTGCACTTGAAATATGGAAATTTCAAAAGCATTTATTTTTTAAGGAAATTGAAGAAAATGTAACTAAATCAAGGTCTCCATTTTTTTATAAGAATTATATTATAGTATGTAAAAAATTTTTGATATACTTTCTTATCAAAATTTTCCCTAAACTGCCTTTGTCAACGAAAATAAACTTTTTTAATTTCATTTCCTTTGAATGACAATGTTCTGAAAAAATGCCTTGTTTTTTATATAACAGTTTTTGTTACATTGACTTGGATTGGAAAATATGTACCATGTCTTACGTGGTACATATTTTAGTTCTTACAGTTATAATTTCCAAATAATTTCTTATATAATTTTATAAATATTATTTAATTTGTGTGTGTGCAGTTAGTTTTACACAAAATGCATTTTATAAAACGCATTTTTATATATAAACTTAAATGAAGTTTATTTGGTGATAAAATACAGATAATATGCATTGCAATGCATATGCAATTACTTAATAATATTAATACGACTTAATAAGCCCCTCTGTTACTCATAAAATATTTCGAATTATTTCAGAACCAATAAAAGTAATTACAATACCAACATAAGATTTCATAAGAATAATTTAAGTTTGTATTACTATAAACTATTTTTTTAAAAAAAATATTTAATGCGAATACATTTCTAAGAATTGGAAAGAAAATAATATACAGTTTATAACATAATTATATTAAAAATAATATCATTTTCAAATAATTAAATATATTTACCTTTGATTGATAGATTATAAGAAAGTACATTAAAAAACATCTTTATATTGTAACATTTCCTTTCTTCCAATATAAAAACATTATTTATCTATTCTAATTTCAGCTTACTTTTTAATTACCATAATAAATCACATTTTAATTTCTTAACACAAAATCGCCTTACTGAATATACCTTTCTCGGAAATTTGTTCATCTTGATACACAAGACGTTTCATTTACCGGATAAGAAGTGTAACGGGTACTATTCGAGTTCTTCTAGTTATCTCTAAGGGAAAATACTCTTTAACTGTGATTTTAGTTTAAAATCTGCTTTACGCAGAGATGACTTAATTTTATGCAAATGTAACTACCATATAAATGCCTGTAGTTGAGTATGTGGGGTTAATGGTTAAGCGGTGATCGTTATCATGAAATCCAAGTATTAGAAAAGGTGAACAGTGTGACTGGGTGGCTGTGCGTCTTGAGGTTAATAGTCGACGTAGAATCCACCAGGAATTGTGGAAGTAAACAACCTTAGAGCTGACCGAGCTATCGGGATTCGAAAAGGATCATAACAAGGAGCTCCAACTCCAGATAAGTACATTTCAATAGTTTAGAATATCCGATTAAACGTTAGAATTTCAGATTGCTCTCAGTGTTACACTATAAAATTGTATATTCCATAAAGGGTTAACGTCAGAATAAAAGGAGCTATTTTTAAGATCATGTCTGCTCTTCTTTGAACCCTCTCACATCCGTGACCATCTAGCTGCGACTTAAGTACACTACAAAAAAAATGATTTAAAAACTTCTTGAACTCTCTCTCCCACACTCTATTCTTTCTAACTCTTTTAAATCTTAAAATTTTGTCTTTTATTTAAAGTCTTGTCAGCTTAATGTCTCTTGATGCAATTCTGAGGACTGTATCTTAATCGCCATGTTGATCATCAGGTCACCATTACTGTTTTTAATCCCATCTTTAACTGACTTAATATTAATCATAAAATAAGTTAATATCGAAGTAATATTATTAAAATTACATAAAGTTTCAAATAATAATGCTTTAATGATCTGTTCACGGTTCATCTCTCTATATGCGGTTTTCATAATAAACAAATTTTATAAAAAGTTATGTAAAGGGTTAAATTTACGACGATCACGTGATGAAGACAATCACGTGTTTTCCATTGAACTCAAAACTGACATTAGACTTGTACTTGTTGTTCGCGTAAAATTTAGATAAAATCTCAAATCTGATTGTTGGGTAAAGATGTCCAAGTGTTAAGATGCTTTAAAATGTTTTCTAAAAAAAATCTTATACTGTCTTATATTTAAAATCAAGTGCAATTTGTTTGATATGCACTATGATTGTTAACAAATATGTACTGTATAAGAGGAAGTTTCTGTAAAATGTAAAAATTGGCAATAGAGAAGCACATGAACTGATTGGCTGGAAACATATGTTTGCATTTATCATGTGACTATGATGTCACATGAATTCAGTCCACTGATTAATGAAAATTAAGTTGGAAGTTAGGCTAGTTGAAAACAATTAAAAATATATGATATGAATGTTTATATACCAGTATAGTTTATATATCATGGCGTAGCTAGTCCTAAACGGTCCCTGTGTCAAAACTCCTTAAGCGCTCTTTTTTTGGGGGGGGGGGGCTACTATTTTATAGTTTTTTGCTTACGCATTTAGACTCCTATTGCTTGGCGGCCCCGTATCATTGATACGGCTGATTCTAAGGTAGCACGCCTCTGCAGTATATACTAATTTAACATTCAGAATTTACGATTTCAACGCATCAGCTTCATTTTTTGAAAAAAAAATTATTAATTCTTGCAATTAGTTTTCTCTCAAATACTTTACACCTTTTAGAAACTTAAAAGCCATATAAGACCAACAATAAAATAACAAAAATCAACAATAACTTAAGCAGACTAATAGTTGACTGTAAATAGTTGACTAAATGGTTGACTTTATCAAACAGTCTTAATGGAAAGTGCTTGTGTAAAAAATAAAGTGAATTTTAAGGTGCGCTATGCAAACTGCATGTACACGATTTTACATAAATCCCGCACATCCATTTAAATATTCAGTTAAATATTGTAAAATAAGGTGAAACATTTAGATACAGATCATCAGTAAATGTACACACATTCCCCCCCCCTTAATATTTGAATTATAAAATATTGTAATTAATTATGACAAAAAGCTGGGTTTTTTGTTTATGTACATTTGGCAGCTTCTGTTGAATCCTTACTTTATACATTAAGTTACGCGAAATCATTTTCTCACATTCAGCCGGTTTAGTAAGCAATGACACAAAATTTGCATGTGAAAAGTTTATCGTTGCGCAATGGATAAATGCGTATTTGGTACTCTCTCATCGTAGATTATCAGTATAGATGATGAATACAATAAAATGCGAAGAGCATATTTTCGTAAACAATAAAGATAAACATCTTCATATTCATCAGAAGTAAAGTTAGGATGATTAATGGAAGTAAGTATGCATGTTTTCAGTTATTTTCATTATTATTATTATCATAAACCACCCACATAAGATTCCTAGATAAATATATTTTGCTTCATGAACAATGAAAATTAACACAATAAATAGGAAACATCGGAATAGAATGATATTTAATACAGTGATAAAAACGGAAGATATACTTATATAAAAAATACTAATAATTACAGGATGATATATTCAACCATGTTCAATATCGCATGGAACCACTTTGTGATACGATACTTGCTGCAACACGGTCCAGCATGGAGGTCTAATATTCAGAAATAGGTAGAACTTAAGCAAATCTTGAATTTATACCCCTTTAAATCATACACAAAGGGTTCGATGTCTTCTGTGGTTTCAGCTGGTCAAAAGTATACTCAATAGGGGGCATGTTTGGGACGTGAGTATCCATGGAAGAGTCCGAACTTGACAGATAAAGTCCTAAGCGACTGGAACCTTGAGCGGATTGACTGATATATTGCATATAGATAAAAATTATCTTGTTCCCACAGTCCCAGAAAAATTCGTAAAATAGCTGAAAAAAGAAATTTTTGGGAAAAAAAATTATAGGGGTAAGAAAAATCCTGACTAGAAAAAGAGTGTGCGATTATTGTTATCTAAATCAATACAGTATCGTTTTTATAGAATGGAGATTTTACAGAAAACAAATTAGTTATACAATGGAATATCTTAATGGAGTTAATATAATTTTTACTTTTTATTAAAAGGTGTTTTCTTCCCTTCAGTTTTCCTGCTTGTTGTAATAATGGCATATATGACCCTTGGTTTCATCAAAAAGCAGGGTTGTAGTTGCCACTAGATAGCGATAATCAAGTTAAATTGAGGGTTTGAGCTCTGATTCCGCCCAAGACTGTCATGTGGAATAATGAGTGTTGCTGTACAATTTGCACAAACGCACATGGTAGGTAACTCCTTACTTGGAGTGAAGTGATAGTCAGAAAATAAGACAATCCTTGTAATATGAAGAGTTTATGATCATTAAATCTTCCGCATCTCTAGAATGACATTTGATCAAAATCATAATATTTATTCTGATATAGTGATAGTTTATTAGCCATCAAATCAATCAAAATAAACTTAAAAAGGCAAAATTCGATAATTTAATCGATTCTTTAAGACACTATAAACTGTTGTTTTTTAAATTTATTTTATTTAACCCCTTAACTGCAGAGGAAAAGTTACGAAACCTCTGTTTCTCCTACATGCGCACGTTGTTACGTAGTTTATTGGGGGGAAAGAAAAGGCGTGTTTTTCCCTACTAAAAATTGTTTGCTTTCACTTTACAAAAAAAGAAAAAAATATATAAAATAATAAAATGAAAATTTTATCTCTTGAGTTAGATAGTAAAAAAAGCATTTTTTATCTGTTCTGTAATACATCCTTAAATATGTTAGAACAAATAAACCAGTATCGTAATCAGTGCATTCGTACAAAAATTAAAAAGCTCCTATTACGCACGGTAAGCAAATATAGAAAAGAGCACACTCAAACAAAAACAAAAAAAAAGAACAAGAAATACTGCTTAACCATGAATTTCATCGTTCCTAGAATATACCCCCTTTTTCAAATTCCTTCCCTACCTCTACTTCGAAATAAGTAAATTCCTTAGAACCACTGTCAATGCCATGCTATTGTATTCCAAATCCGTAGGACTAGTTTTAATTAGAGAGCAGCACAGTACAAAAAGTCTTCCTTGGGAATAAAGAGTATACACGTCACTAAAGGCCCCAGCTCAGCTGGACGTATATACACACTCGCGTCACTTAAGGGTTTAATAAAAATTCTGAAGTAAATAAATTCCGGTAATGTGACTGATAAACTATCATTCTCTAATTTTAGAATGCTTTTGAATAAAATCACACTAAATAGTTACACACACACACACTTAAAGGGTCCTATTAAGGATCATTTGTATGAAATCCCCCCAAAATTTAAATACATTTAAACATGATAAAGTTGACACTCAGAAATTTTTTAAGAAGGAGGGGGGGGGGAGTGGCCAGGGTGGAAAGCCCACTATTCTCGTACCATGCTGCAATACGCCGCCCAACATATTCTTTTGATTTTGCCCATTTTCGGGATCAAAAAACAGTAAAAAATTAATGAATTAATGAATAGTTAGTATTAATTAATACAATTAATTATTAATAACAAATACTTAATTAAATTTTACGTACTACATGCATAGGATTTATAATCAATCGAAAAAAAATCAAGGGCTTTGGGGGGCTGCAGAACGGAGGACTTCCCCCCCCCGTGTGCGCCACTGTGATGACACTGTACACGATTTTTTAAAACACCGTATCAAAAGCCATATCAACCATTTAGTCATGAACCTGACTTCGTTGTTGGCAATATTAAATTCGAATTCCTTGTTCGAGTCTTTTTTCGATTAAATATCCGTCTTGTAGATGCTCCTATGGGTATTAAATGAGTTGTGGCTTTGAATCTCCACAATGACGTGATGTAAAAGCTTAGAAAAGTTGGTGCCAAATGAAAATATCACCCCTGATATTTGACTGAAGGTCAGAACTACTCAGTCCTTTCTCAACAGCAAAAGTTTCGTCTAAAGGAGGTATTGATGAATCATCAATCAATATCATATCAAATGACAATTTAAGGCAGGTTTTTTTTTATTTCCTTGTTTTATTTCCACTTATCAATTGGTACTGTGGAATAAATAAGTATCCCTTGAGTTTTGCTGATAAATTTTTCTTATGGTCAACGAATATTTTGCCAAATATTGTTGATTAGGTAAATGAAATCTTCTGTATCCTACATCCATCTGAACATCGAAGTATTCACTTTATATGGTGTGCAAACTGACTCAGGTAATGTCTATAATCAGCGTGGATTGCTACTCCAATTGTAGATGCTTTCCTAAAAATCTTTGAGCTGCTTAATTGTGATATTAATCAATCTTTTTACCATCTATTACATTACGAAAAGACACCGAAAAGTTGTGTTCTTTGCAATTCAGCGCACCCTACTAGAAATAGAAACTTCAGTTAAATTGCATTATTGTTCTCGTTTAAGGTAACAGTGGATACACAAGTTTTGATCCATATCGATTGAACTTTATTCAATTTGCACATTTTTTTATTATTTTTTAATGTAGACCAAACGTACACAAGCGTTTGTAAGGATGGAATGCGGTGTAAATGTAATGTGAAGTTGTATTTTTACTTATTATTAAAGAGTTGGCCTTATTATAGCTTACCCTTTTAGATGATTTTAATTTGTTAATATGTTGATATTAATTAATCCGGAAACTCTAGCGATTCTTATATGTTTGTTTTCTGCAGGTTATAAATTCCTTGGTAACCAGTGGCGCTCACAAGAGGGGCCCCAGTTCCAGACAACCCCCAACACACAGCCCTTGATTTTTTTATTATTAATTAAATAATTTATTTTGTACAGTTTTTTGTTCCCAATATCGACAAAATCAAAAGAATGTGCTTGGTGGCGTATTAAGATATGATACAAGAATGGTGAACTTTCAAGGGGGTGGACTCCTTTTTGAAAATTTTTGTGTGCGCCACGGCTGGTAACATCAAATATTAAAGCTAAATAGATCAAGCAGTACGTTTTTATTAAGAGTATCGTCAATCTTTTCTTGCGATGTTTAGTTCGATTTCGTTAGATACTTTATTCCAAGTAAACAATCATTCTTACAGAAGTGGCTGAATACAAAAAGTTGAATATATTAAAATAAATAAAACTTCCTCATATTTTTTCTTGTTAAACTAAGAAGGTGAAAAGAAAGTCCCTTTGTTTTTAAGCCCTGAATTTCTGCAAATAAATTAGAAAAACAAATTATATTTTTATAGTGTACGTAGTCGTATGATATATTGTGCTTTTAATAACGGTAAATTATTGTATCTTTTTTATTGAGGTAATTACTTCCTAGTAAGTATACGATGAGGAACAACTGCTTACAAAAAACAGAATGTTGATCTGAAGAGATATTGAGGAACAATGAGAGATTATTCAAAGAGTTCTTAATTTTTTCTGCATCTACAAACATCATTAACAACAATAAAAAAGTTATAGATAGCTCTTTTTTCGATAAAATTTTTCTGCTATATAGCCGCAACATTCTCTTCTAGTTATAAATAAAACTTGCTGTCATACCACTTATACATAAAATCAGGCGTTTCAAAAAACCAACAAATCTTAAAACAATTAGTTAAGAAATGTTGTGCATAACGAAAGCCAAAAGTAATTTTACAGCTTGAAATGAATATAATTTTTAATGTTTTATAATGGAACATACATTTATTTATGTATAAGATGTTTGTGGAAACTTTTTTTGAATTAGATATGAGAAAAATTATTTTCTTTAAGAAGAATCATCTAGTTTATAAATATGCCGGCTCTTTCCTTCACATTTTTCGTAACATGCTGAAATATCTCTTTTTATATCGCATGAAAAAATTTCAAGGTCAATTTATTTTTGAGCTACGGTCTTAAGTAATGGTTAGAAGCTTATTGGTGTAAAACACCGCCACGAGATTTAATTCCTCGAATCATCAGAAAAAAAGTTCTGCCTTCTTAAATGGAAATGACACATTTGCTCTCTGAGTGGGAGTGAGGGAATTTTTAGTTGAGCGGAAGTATTTGACAATTTTTTAGCACAACGTTGCTCAGTTGTCTATTTTTCCATAAATAAAATCTCACTTGATTTTCCGATTCTGAAAGCAAGCCAGGTTATAATAATAATAATATTTTTCACAAAAGTTATTCAATTAATGAAAAAAAATTAGTTTAACTTGTGCAATAAATATGAACTTCTTAATACATTTATATAGCAACACGTAAATTGTTAATATCTTAACCAATATTCAAGTAAGTTAATTTAATATATAATAGATTTTGAGTAAAATGTTATACCTTTAAATATGTTAAAGGGAAGATTAATTATATCTTGAATAGGAATTTTAAACTGTGATACGACTAATATTTTTAATAACATTTATTAAAGGGAAAGGCGAAAGATTTAAATAATATTAATGAACTTAAGGATAATTTACCTATGCTTTATATTTTAAAAATTATTCTCTTCTCCTTTTTTTGTTTTTTTGTTGTTGTTGAAATCTTTCCATACATCTCTAAGGCAGTGACCGTCAAACATTTTAGACTCACGAAATCCCAAGAACCATAAGTTGCTTACCCACCCCTTCACGCATTCTTAGAAGAATATGTCTTAAAATAATATTTAAAGTAGATTAACATGTTAGAGGTACTTTATGCATTCTAAAATGAATTGCATTTGTTATCAAAGAAATTTAACCTAATATTAGTATAATGTACTCATTAATAACGCTAATTTGTGTCCCAGGTAACCATACATTATATTTAGTAACTGTGATGTGTTTGAAATTTTTTACAAATGCTGTTGAAGTCTAGGTCAATTAAATCATTTTCAGTCACTTTTCAAATTTTGTGTCAAATTCGTTTCACATTTTGTTTTTGTTTGTACATAAATTGAGAAAGATTATTCACTTAAATATGTTGGTAACTTAAAATAAACTTGGTAATAATAAACTTGGTATTTTTATAAATCTAATAAGATAGTTATAATAAAATCATAAAAAAATTCTCAATTTTTGGCAAAATTCACAATTTTAAGGTAGTCGGATACCTGAAGTTCCAGAGAACTCTATAACTCCGTGGAGCCCAGGTTGAAGACCTGTACGCTAAAAAATCCCTAGATCCTTGGTTAAAAACCTATATTTTCAGTGGCGCACACAAGGGGGGTGTCCTGGGGGTCCAGACACCCCCCCAAAGCCCTTGAGCGTTTTTTCAATTGATGATAATCCTATATATATATCTATCTATATTTATTTATATAACGTAAAATTTATTTGAGTACTTGTAATTAACAATTTATTTTATTAATTAATGCTAATCATTAATTCAATAATTTATTTTTTATTGTTTTTTGTTAACAAATTGAACAAAATCAGAAGAATCAATTGGTGTTGTCTTGAGGCATGATACGAGTTGGGGATTTTCAACCATGGACTCCCCTTTGAAAAATATTTGCGTGCGCTACTGCCTATATTTATACTTTTCTTTACAGTTCTCTACAAGTTATCATATTTTATGAAAGTTTACCCATTAGGAAGCATAAATTTCAATCTTTAAACGTGATTACATATAAATTGCCTTTTCATTTTTACAATTGTTCAGTTCTCTACTGGTTAGTTAACTCAGTGAAACAAAAGTAAAGGGAATGCATCTGCTGTTGAATATCAGAACTTGAACTGTGACTATCTTAAGAGATCATCTCAGAGTTTTTAAAAATTATGACCTTCTGAAACAACTTTGAACATGGATTTCGAAGCAGCACGGATTTTAAATTAGTCGTTACTATCATTTTACTATCTGGATTGGTAAAATACATGGGGATTTCTTTAGCATATTTTATCATATGTGCCAGCAACGTCAATTTTTTTATGAAATGAAGACATAACTATGCATTTCTTGTACTAATATGCATTTAATATTTATTTCTCGCATTATGAACAACACTTCGGAAGAATCTTGTAATTGCAATTTTGCTTCACCTGCCAGAAAAAAAGCAACTAAAATCTGTCTTTTTCGTGTTTGCTTGATTGCTGAAGCGGCATAAATATTAATAGTTCGTTAAATTTAGCTCTTATAAATCAAAGTTAATGTAACTTTTTTTACAAAAAAAGATAAAGAGAGATATTTTTAAAACTTTCTCATTGAAGGTGAAAGAAAAGAATACATAGTATAGAAGGGAATTCATATAAATATTAATTCTTAGAGCATGAAAAGAATTTGGTGTTTTTCATGAAAAGAAATTTGGAATTGTAACTTTAATTTTCATATAAAAAATATAATAATCATGATAAGAATAAATAAACTATGTTTGTTTAATTTAGAACTAATTTTAATAATTTACGATAGTTAAAAACATGTATCAAGTGTGACATAAAAATGATTAGTTATACAACAAACTAGTTTTAATGCTTCGTAAATAGCAACTAGCTTAGTTGAAAAAAATTATAAGAATAAAAATGATTAAAAATAATATAATTTTAAAAATGTAAATTTATTTTAAAATTGCGTGAATAGTAAATGTTTTTTTTTTTTCAAATTGCATCTAAAACAAACTGAACCACGACAAATTTAATTGTTCGATGCAAATTTTTGCAAAGAGCAATTTTAGCTAAAAAGCGTGGCCTTTCTATTCTTAAATTTGGTGAGAAGAGAAACCAAATAATATATTTTAATTAATAAAAAGTTCATTAAAAATCTCACTTTTTATTTTTAAATGCTAATTAATAGATTTCTAACTCAATACTTGGAATACAATCTACTCTAAAGACTATTTTTACATGATACCTTAATCTGAATACAAAATATCGTTTGGTAATATGAATATCAGTATCGATGCAATTCAAAATACAAATAAATATTATATGAATATAGACAGTAATAGTACATATATATATATATATATATATATATATATATATATATATATATATATATTACAAATAAAAATATTAATAATATTTAATAATGTTTAAAAATATTTATAATATAAAAAGTCAAATATATGCATTTTTTAAAGTTCAGTTGATATTTTTTAATGTTTTATCATTGAGCCTCTACATATGTTATTAAAAAGTACATCAGATGAGTAAAACTTAAAAATAAATTTTTCATATATATATATATATATATATATATATATACTTCGAAAATTAAATTCATCATTAGGGGAAAAACTGAAAACTTTATTACTCACCAATTTATTGATAGCTAATAGAATAAATTTGTAAATAAAATTTTTAAATTTATTGCTTATAGTATTGAAAATGTTCATGCAAAAATAAAACATAAAGTTTACACTGAAGAGCTTGACATGATCTAACTTATTTCTACGTAATTTTGATTTATAACAACATAAAAAGTAAATATAGTGGAATCTGAATTCTTCTAGAAAGGCTTCTGCAGGAAAGATTTATCTAAGTTTAATTAGTGCTAATAAAAATTTATCAGTAAACACACTATTACTTTTAGCATTCCTTCTTTAATCTTTCGTAAAATACAAGCTTAAGACAATTTTTATTACTGTTTAAATTTGAAAGTCGAATAGTGAAACATATTTAAAATCAAATAAAAGCTGATAGTGAGCTTTACTTTTTTAAACCTAAAACAGAATTCTTCAAAATTTTGGAGAATACCCGCAACTCCAGGATATCATTAAGAGCGACATATGCGAAAACGAAAATTTCGAAGAGTTGGGGTGTATTTATTCCCTCTAAAGGATTTTTTCTAAACATATTCCATTTGTTAATTAGATCTACCAAATCCTGAAACGGCAGGTGAGGATATTTCATCAAACCTTAATCGTATTCTTTCGAAAAAAATGACTCTGAGATATAGAATGCTTTAAGTGTTTTGTTGAAATGTAAGAGTTGTTGCTATGGAAAAAAGTTACAGAGCGCAGAACGTAAGCCTAATAACCATTCTGCTGTAATGGCGCAGGAATTTCCAATATTATTGTGCCGCAGGTGCATTCGAGATTGTGTGAAGAAGTTGTAAGCGTTAATCGGGTTTTTAATAGGGTAGTCGGGTATATCATATGTATAGTCGGGTATATCATATGTATTTTTAGCGCGTTTTTCACGTAGTGGAACAAAAGCGCTATTAGGACGCAAATTTCGTCTTCGTCGTTCCATATTCTGTCGTACCTTTTTCTCAGCCAATAAGCAACCAATTGACCTCGGGTTTTCGGCATTTGGTCGCATTAGTGCCCTAGATGAGCCGAATCATATTTAAATTTAATCATTTTAATTTTTTTTTACTACAGTACTACTTTCTGTTAGTAAAAAGTTCATAGTTGCATTATTGTAAAATACAACATGTGAAAAACGCGCTAAAATTACTTGGCCATGCCAATGATTGATATCTTGTTATTAAATAAGTTCATTAACACTCTTGTGAGGGAATTAAAAAACCCCAAAAAACCCGGTAAGGCTATTAAGCTAAGATAAAATATATCAAATAAAAACAGATAAAATCAAATAAAGTGTTTAATCAATATTTAAAAAATTTGTTTTGTTACAAAAGCTCACAAAATGTATCAAGATAAAAGATGTTGAGTGAGATACTGATGCGCTGATACATGGTATTTGTCAAGTAATGATTAAAAAGAGGAGGGTTGTGGTAGAAATATTGTGGGTGTCACTAATTTTCTCTCGAGTTATATAACATTGTTGTAACATCCAAATAGCTCAGTGGGCTTACATGCCCCAGTGAGCATATGTTTGGAAACCTGGTGTAAGGGATTACAAATGAGATGGCACCTTAGATTTGTAGCTAATAGTCTGTGCGGAAGATTAGTATCCCGTTACAGCTCTAGAAGTTCTCGAAATCGAAGACTTCTTTGCTAAGCAACAAAATGAATTCAATGGTAAAAGCAATTACACTGTAGTCAGCGGTTTAAGAGTCCAACGTCTGTACAAACGTGGTTTAATCCACGCGATTAGTGATCGATGCAATGAGCTGAAATCGCTTGCTTTGAGATACCAGAAAACACAAGAACCATTATACACTTTAGCATTCCGCCATCAGATGATCTCTGATAATGACTAATCAAGAGCTGTGATGACAGCTCTGACGATTGCTCTGTTCTCTCGTTCTGTCATGTCAATCTTTGTATTCTTGGTGACGTGTTCTCTGTGCTTAAGACATGCCTGCTAACATCGACGAATCATAAAATTGCTAATGTCCAGTGATCTTTCTAATTTGAAATACCTGATTTATTTTATTTCAATCGTATGCCATCTATGAAAATAGGTTCGTTTCATACTTGTACCATGTATGCGAAGCATTAGCACAATTGAAATGTGTGAAATGTCGCATACTCTGGAATAGAAGTTATGTCTCAGAATTGGAATATTTCGCGTCTTTTAGAAATCATCTGTAAACTAAAATGCAATCAGCGCG
This sequence comes from Trichonephila clavata, assembly GCA_019973975.1. NCBI lineage: Eukaryota > Metazoa > Arthropoda > Arachnida > Araneae > Nephilidae > Trichonephila > Trichonephila clavata. The sequence goes on along the minus strand of BMAO01038253.1, from coordinate 63,234 downwards.
ATAAGTTATCATGTATTAATCGGGTGAAAACACATTTTTACATCCGGTTAAAAGGTATTTATGTACGAAATTTCATTACAAATAGATAATTATTTTTTTGGTGAGTCATCCCCCCCCCTTTTCTGTCATGTTTGGTTTACGGCTTATATTAATTAACAAAACAAAAGTAGTCCTTGTTCGTTAATTTAATATTACTACAAACGTAAACATTAAAATTATTTTTTATATCATTTATAGATTTGAGTTATATACTATATTTAAGTAAAAGAAATTTTCACTGTATGTCATATTCATTCAAATGCTCCATGTTTTAGAAGGAGAGAAGTTAGTTTTTTTTAAAGCATTCTGTGTAATGAGAAAAAAAAATATCATGAATCAAAAAGCGTTACAAAAGTTTCAAAAAACATTTACAACAATTATATATATTTAAAAATATATATTTACATGTTTCCTATTTTGGAAATTTTTTTTATTTTTCTCGAGTCACTGATTGAAATTATTAAACCAATTTTTGAAACAAATAATATGAATCAAACTATCTTTGAATGAAGCGAGAATTATTTTAATATAAGCCGAAATAAAATAGGATTTGTTATTTTAGAGGTAATTGAGTACTAAAATGAATATTTAAACATTGAAAAGAGCTGTTTGCTATAGAATAATAAATTAAGCCTAAAAAATTAACATTTAATCTAAAAATTTGATTCCGAAGTGCGAAAAGACTTTAAAGCAACTGATATACATTAAAATGCTTAATTTTGAAAAATATCGCCATTTGAGCTGAATTTCATTAAGCATTAAATAACTAACTTAAACTTTCATTAAACATTAAAAATTCCTTTGAATTTCATTGAAGCACAATTTATTTTGTGAGTTCATTTTTTTTTTTTTGTTTGTCTAAATATAGAAATGTATGTAAATAAATAAATACAAAAAGCAAGTTTATACAAGATCTAACTTGTATATAATTATTCAAAATTTTTTTCCTAACTGTTAAATTTTAATGAGAAAATACCTTAACTTCATTTGTATAATGTTTGCAGCGATATCATTATTATTAGAAAACTTTTTATATGATTTCAAATCGTTCAGATGCAATTTACAAATATTATATCTTTTAAAGTTTTATCACCTTGTGATTTCTAGACTTTTACACTTACGCAATTTCACAGAATTTTACTAATAAACTTAGGTTAGTTTTCTAATACAAATGTTTATGATAGAGATAAACACTTTTTGAACAAGCTTTTTTCATTTGCTCCAAGCTAAATCATTTTCATTCAAATTTCTACTTTGTGTTCTAAGTTTAGCTTCATTCTTAACCCGTTACCGCCCAGTGATCTATTTATAGATCACCTCCCACTCAGAACTCCCAGTCAAAACGATATCTTTTAATTACTTCGTATTGTCATTGGCTGGTTTCCTTACACATGTGGCCATACCCCTAAATGAGATTTGAAGCATTCTTTCCCACAATAGTCCAGCAGCTAGCGTCTGATGTTCGCTATTTTGAAACTTCAAAGTGCAGCTTTCAATTTTGTACCCAACAGAAAAAAAATTAAAATTAAGTTATACTTGTTTCATGAGTTTTACCTTTTCAATACCTCTTTAATTATTCTAACTTATTTATATTAGAAAAATAGCTGTTTTTATTAATAAAATGTAAGTTTAAGCATGCTGATTTATAAATAGATCGCTGGGCGTTAGTGGTAACTAATATCATTCTTTTTCCCGTTTCATTTCTTCCTAAATGTCTCGGCGTAAAGTGTTTCACACCGCCGAAAAAGCGTTCGAATATATGTTTTCTAAGGAAATAAGAGTCTGATATAATTGCTTTACCGCCTGATGTGGATGAGTTAACTGACGATGATTATTTTGATGATGATGATGAAATGACTACTCCATCGGTAAAAGATCTGTCAGGTAATGTAGAAATTTGTGTACCCATGGAAGAAATATAAAAAGTATAAAAGACATCCGAAGATATATCGCCGTTGCGTACCTCAAACGAGGAACAAATTCTAAGAAAGGCATTGGAAGACCTCAGATGATGTCATCAAGATCAAACGTAATAGACTCTGTGCATTTAGATAGAAAATACCATGTTATAGGAAAAAGACCAAAACCAAAGAAGATGCCAGTTTCAAAAATGTAAGGGTAGACCTCTTACGTTTTGTACAAAATGTAAAGTAACCCTTTACCTGAAATGTTTTCCATTATATCATACATAACTTTTACAAATCAGTTGTATAAGATTGTAACTAAGTAAGTTTAGATCAGTAAAATAATATTTTCTCTTTTAAATCTCATTAGTTATTTTTAAAGCCGGCTGGGTGGCGTGGTTGGTTTGTTGCTGGCCTTCTGCATTCAAGGTTGCGGGTTTGACCCCGGCCCAAGTCGGTGGATTTTCGTGATGCAGAAAATCGACAGCGGCCATGTCGTATGATTATGCGGCATGTAAAAGATCCCTAGAGTGTCTGTTTGACTTGGGTGCTCTCGGCAAAATTAAAATCCTGGTACAAGTTCGCATCGTCAGAGCCCAGGTTCCTCCCTCTGTGGAAGAAACTGGGCGTCAAAATTACCTGCGGCAATTGGTATCCGCCTACACGGCGCCGCACTAAAGAGTGATACCAGCTCTTGGAGATGTACTAGGTCTGCCAATGGTAAAAATACCAATCCGCAGCCCATTGGATAAAAAAAGTTATTTTTAAATTCACAAAAGTTACATTTCCCCCCTAAATTTGTAATTTTTTAAATATAAAACCACAAGAAAGTTACTTGGTCTTTTACTACCATAAGCGCCCAGCGATCTATTTATAGATCACCTATTATCTCAGCTGCTAATTACGGAAAATGGATACAACTTCATAATTACTCTATTTATGATACATAAAATGTAACTTAAAAATATTTTTCAAAAATTTCGATTTTAAAATAATTTGGGCGTTAACGGGTTAATAAATCAACAAACATTTTGGACTCAAGTCATATATTTCACTCTTTATTCATATTTATTTTTAATAGATAAGATGTGTTGTTCTGAAAGTTGTAGAATGGAATATATTCCTCACGTCTTCTTGAAAATAGCAATTTTTTTTCAACTCTATACAACGTGCAAATGTTAGCTGTAGGTGTTTCCTTTGATTTTGTTGCTAGTAAATGAAAATATTTTCCATTAATATAAAATATTTTGTACTAAAATTCTGAAGAGATTAAAGTAAAAAAAAAAGAGAGGGGTCTAATTATCAGACTAACTTACGTTAAGAGGAATTCTAGAAATTATACTAAGAAAGGAGTGAAGTACCTTTAGGTTTTAAACCAATTATAAAATACCATTTTTACCTGGTTGTGTTCAAATAATTTTTTCTCAATCTGAGTAACTTCTAGACAAGCTAAAAAAAGCAAATACTTTCAATCAGGGCTTCAAACCGTAATTTTTTTTCGTTTCGGCTCAACTAAAAAAAAAATCGGTTCAGTTCCAGTTTTTGTTCCGCCAAAAATAAAGGTTTTCGGTTCAGTTTCGAATGAATAATTTTGTTTCATGTACATTCTTATTTTCCTCAAATATATAATTCTATCATAAACAAAAAATTTAATTTTATCAAAGTTTAGTAGATTTTATTCTTTTTTTAATTGGTACACTATGTTAATTGATACAATTAACCAGCATGTACGATACGAGGGATGAGCAGAAAATGGTGAGCATTGGCATTGTTATCAATTATCAAAATTGCATTGGGCAATTAGGTTTTGGATTACGTCGATTTATTTACCCTCGTCACTTGACGCTTGTAATGAGGATAATTATATGGTCAATGCATTAAACTGAAAAATATTGATAAGTTGTTTACAGTAACAAAATGACTGAAGATATATCGAACCGAAATAAACCGATATATTTTTTTTCGTTTCAATTCTGGCTTTCGTTTTGACTAAAATAACAATTTTTTCTGGTTTTCTGTTGAATTCCGGCTCGAAGCCTGCTTTTAATCGTTGAGAATTTTCATTACTTTATATTCATTAATTTCTTTACTCACTCTTCTATTTCCATTAATATAATTTTGCACGAAAGAAAAATGCTTCTCTTTAAGTCCATGTTTCTATTACAAAAATTATTTTGAAAAGCATATTATTCACCTACAGTCATTACAGAAAACTTCTACAACTAATATATAGAAGGCATTTTAATAAATTATCATTTTAGCAGCTACTAGTTTCCATTATTCGACAAAAATTTATTTGCAAGGAAGAAAAGATAATGCGCATAGAGGAGCAAAATTTTTTACCCATTTATATTTCATCCAAATCCTTCATGAAATTAGCAAAGAAATATTGTATTTTTGGATCTTTAGAAAGAAAATTTTGTAAATTCAGTCCTGAAATAATAAACGAGTTATGAAAAATCAGGAAAGAAAAAAATATATATATAATAAAAGGATCGCTTTTTGCTTTCTTACAAATAAATTTATAGAATTAGTATCTGTAAAAGCAGAGACGGTATGACATAATGCTTAGAGAATAAATATTACTTAAACTCTAATGCGTATAATGATTTTCCAGTGATACGAATGCTGTTGAATAGGAATGAATTTTGTTTGTATTTGTTCTATAGTTTTTTATGCTCTATTCAAATAGTTTGGCACGAAAGTAACAGTGGCATTGGCATCATTGCCTGCCAAAAGTGAACATAATTATTATTATCTATTCGCTCTTTTTATTATTCTAGCATATGATCTATAACTACTGCATTATTGCTTTCGATTAAATATTGTTATTCAGTCGAAATGCACTACTCAAAACAAAAAGAAAAAAAACATTTAAGAAAAGAAATTATTGTGTGTTTCCATTATAAGAAACACAGTAGATAATGATATAAGTCTTGAGAAATGTGAATATTATTTCAAAGCATAATCAAAAAGTCTTAATTTGAATTAGAGAATTCAAATTTCTTATTCATTGTTAAGTAATACTATACAAAGGTAATAAATTCAAAATTTAAAAAGAAATTCAAATCATTTTGCTTAAAAAATTCTTAGGTGGCTTCATATGATAAATATTAAAAAATTATTAGAATTGAATCCACAAAATTCCACGCTGAAAACTTGTGTAGTAGTTTTCAAGCATATTAAATAGTTTCAAAAATAGAAATCACTTCTGTTCTTCAAATTTCGAAGAAATAATACATGCTATGATGGTTTAAAGTAATCTGAATCGTATGATGACCATGATGAATTTGGCCTACATAATTGCAAAAGTTTGTCTATAAGGATACACCTTTCTGACCTTCTATATAAAGTATTTATAACTCCAATTTCATAACACAATGGAGAAAAAAATATCAATATTTAGAAGAAATATATTCTCCAACTTACTTTAGAGAATTTTAATTATTGCTAAATTATGTTAAACTTTAAATCTACCCAGTACTTTAACTATCATTAAACTGTGCTGAATTTTTTAAATCTAACCGGTAAATAAGACGCTGGATAAAACATCCAAAGATTAAATTATAATAATTTAAACCTTAATTTTACTGCCTTAAACTTGATGTAAAATGCATAAGTATTTATTTCTAAGAAAATAATTTAAGAAAAATGTCATTCAAACTATTTCATCTTGTTTTTATTTTATGCGTTTTTATTTTAATCTCACTTAGTTTTCATGATTCATTTTACTTTAATTATTTTTACTACACATTTTTGCCTTTATTTATTTTGTGTATTGATCATAAAAACACTAAGGTAAACACACTTGTAAAACTTTCTTTGCTCGCTTCTCTTAATTCTTTTTTTTTAATTCATGTTGTTTTCATCTGATTTTTTTTTCTTCTTTTTTTTTCAAATCGTTCTAATTGAATGAAACAATTTGATATACTGAATCATTCTTTCTGAAAAAAAAATTGGCAAACATCCAAATCATGAAAAAAACAACTATATTGAAAAATAAATAACGAAAAATAAAAATAATCCTGAGAAATAAACCAGTAAGTTTTAATTCAAACAATAAAATTGAAAATCATGTACATAATTTAGAAGGCTAAATAAAATACGAAAAATTTTAATATACACATTCCCTTTATATATTTAATACAATATAAAACTGGAAATGTATGTATTACGTCATTTATCTCTAAAATATCTGAAAGAGATACATTAAATGGCTCTGTTATTAATTATTATGCTCTGTTTCATAACATAATCTAAATCTTCATTTTTTTCAACATTAGCATCAACTTTTTAAGTTAAATTTCTTTAACTTCAGCTGCTTTTCGCACAAAAAAAACTGCTGGGCCGGTTTTTGCATTAAGTAATACTACCTATTAATTCTCAAATATAGCATCAGGGGTATAAATGCACTTTGTACAATTTTACAACTATTACATATAAAAGCAACAGTTGGTAATATATATAAATTACAGAAAGAAAAACGGATTGCTTAATGATCTAATTTATATATCCAATTAAAAACAACAGGATCTCCTAAGTGCACTTATATATATGTATGTTTTTGTTACGAGATCCAAAACTACACGTGATGAATGTCGTAGTATAGTTTGAAGAGCAAAAACAAAACATGAAAAAAAAAGCAGCAAAACATTCATATCCAACTTAAGTGAAAAGGTTAAATAATAGATAAGAAGACCCGCTATAAAACTAAAAAGTTTCAATGAAAAAGCGACTTTTCTAAATTACGGTAGCTTTTAATTTTTACGAAATTTTACGCCACTTTCGTTAATGTGTCATTTTCTAAGAGCCCATGATGTAAGAAGAAATGTAAGCGATGGCGGAGGGTTACAGGTGGATGAGATAAGGCCCAAGGAAACAGCATTTCAAAGTCAACGAATTCACTGCTCCTGGTGGAGAATATATATCACTGCTGAAGAGTCATGAGAATTGAAAAAAGCCGCCTTGGACCACACTTTTTTCTCTCTCGGAAAGTAAAACAAAAAATAAATCCCAGTCTCTTTCTCCTAATGATGTCTCTAAGCTACCAGAGGTTGACAGACACCATCTTTTAAACTGTGTCTGTGATTCCAGCTAAAGAGCAGACAGATTTTTGGTCTTTTTTTTCTTTCTTTCTTTTTGTCTTTCTTTTGGAGTGGAATAAAAAGCAGTTAAAAAGAACGAAAAAACAAAACCAGTTTCTTTTTGATGCGTGTTTTTGGAGATGGACGAACATCAGATAAGAGTGGCCAAAAAGCTTTAACACCAAGTGCAATTAAGGCACTGATTTATGAATCCGACTCGCGATGCTAATTCGTTACCATCCATCTAACGTCAAGTCATTTGCAGCGTGCTGTTTACGTTTTGTCAGATTTATACCTCCTCTGAGAAATCTACGCTTCGGAGAAATGGAATACACTTTCATCGAGTAAGTAAATTCTAAATGATGAATAAATTTAACTTTTACTTAACTCTATACTACAAGCCAAGATAAAAAAAAAAAAGAGCATAAATCCTTTTTATCGTAAGTAAAAACAATTTCTGGCATTCTTAACATCTCAATCTGAGATTTGCTACCGTTTTGTATAAGTCAAGATTTTTCCTAATGCAAAAGTTGTCGATCAATTTAATTTTTATTGATCAAATCCAACTGGGCACATATATAATTCATATTTAAAACAATTTCAGTGTTTTATTAAGAAATGAAGCAAAAACAAGTATCATATTTCATGTCATTCTTCATTTTGAGACATTAACTTTTTCTAAACTGTCTCAATATTGATTTTCTTTTATAAAGGAAATTTTCAAATTGCCCCTCTTCTTTAAAAAAATCAAAAGATATTGAAGGGACATATTGTAGATTCGATAAGTTGGTTTCATTAGCACAAAGGAACTATTTTTAAATAAATTATCCCAAAAATTATTAGTTTATCAGTAATCAGATCAACAACAAACCAAAGAGATATTGAAAATTTGTTTAGTTGGTCTCATTGACGCAAATAAGCCATATTCGGCTAAACTACGACAGACGCTTATTAATTTATCAGTAATCAAATCTACAACAAACAAGAGAAATATTAAAGACTCGGTTAGTTGGTTGAACACATTTTACTTTGCTTAAATTTTAACTTGAACGAGGTGTTCTTAAAACCTCTTTTATTCTTGGATTTTTTGGAAGTATACGGACTCTGATGGGACTAGCCCAACTAGGGATTAGAAATAACAATAAACAACAACGCAAACCAAAAAGATAATGGAAATTCGTTTAGTTGATTTCATGGGCGCCAAAAAGCTATATTCGGCAAACAAGGCCAAATATTCATTAATTTACCAGTGATCAAACCACTGGCGAAGCTAGTTCTGAGTACGCCTGTACCAAAAATTCTTTGGGGTCCTGTTTTAGATATGAGAACCCTGTTAGAGGGACCGTAGTTGGGGCCCTTGTAACTTGGAGGCCACGTATCATTGATACGGCGGTAGCTACGCCTCTGGATCAAACCAACAACAAACTATACAAGTATTGAAGATTCGGTTGATTGGTTTCATTGGCTTAAAGATGTCATATTTGGCTAAACTACGCCAAACGTTCATTAATTTACCAGTGATCAAGTTTATCATGTAAATGTTAAATGTGTATTCGCAATCTAGACGTAAGGCGAAAGAGATCGGCAGAGAAAAATATGTTAATTTTGAGAAAGTGGAGGGAAAATAGGGAAAATCGTTCCGGGATCCTTGAAGAGCACCCACATTATCGAAGACGGTGGTTTATGATATATTGAGGAAGAGAAAGAGGAAAGATCACTCGGGTTCTACGGGGTTGTATATATATAAATATATATATAAATACGGTACTTACTTAAAGATAAGCCCCTGAGAGGAAGAATATGTGAAAAGATATCAATTTAAAAAATTTACCCTTTACAACCACACATGTACAGTTAATTATGTTTGATCTTTAAGAAAATAAATGCGTAAAATGTATATCATGAAGCTCGTGCTAAATACCGTCTTCGAGAATTCACTCCTTTACCGTTTTAATCTGACTTTCAATTTCTTTTTCTTGCTGAAATACGGACCTTCCATATATATTTCTGAAAAACACTTTCAACTCAGCATTTCCCTAATTACTATTCAGTTTCATTACTCATTTCGCAGATATTTCATGGCTGTTACTCAATGCTTAGAAATATATCGCTGGAAAACTTCCCTTTGTTATTAGATTTTTACTATACTGATCTAACATTTCATGGGTAGATTTAAAGTAGAAAGATTGATTCCAAGAGCTTCCCTTCACCCAATTATTTTTATTTTATATTTTCCCCCGATTTCAGGATGTAAAGGGTTGATCATATTTTCCAAGTTTTATAGTAATCATTTAAAAAATAATTTTTCCTTCATAATCTTGATACAAACAGCCCTAATATTCAAAGGAAATACAATAAAAATTTAGCATGCATAAATTTAAATGTATGCATAAAAATGTAATCAAAAACTATAAAGCGATGATGGTAAAGATCAAAGAGGGACTATATCCAAATAATAAGTTTTAATTACGTCGAAGTCAAGAATCAACTAAATTGATCAAAATTTGCACCAGACCAATTTAAATAATAAGGGATAAAAAGGGTAAAATCTAAAGATGAGTGCTAAGACAGAAAAAATCCACTCCTTTAAAATTTATAATATTACAAGATGTTGAGGTCTTCGCTAATATTGGATACATACATTCAAAAATGGTATATAAATGTATTATTTTCTTATCGCATTTTAAATTGATAAGCATACATGAGGATATTTATGTTATCCACACTGGCGTAGCCAGCTCTGAGGAGGCCCTGTATCAAGATTCCTACGGGACCCTTTTTTTAATATCAGAGCTTAATGGGACTGTAGTTGTACATGTTGGGGCACCTGTAGCTTGGGGCCGTATCATTGATAAAGCTGATAATATCTACGCCCTCGGTTCTCCATAAACTTGCGAATACACAAATTTCCCCAATTTTTAAATCACATCATACACGGGAGGATTACATTTTACTGTGTTATCGATTGGATTATTGGTTTTAGCACATTATGGAAGATGATGGTAAGATCAAAGAGAGTATTTTGAATGAAACCCAAAACTCAAGGGATAGTTTTTTAAAATTTTATTTTACCTTTCACTAACTTTAATATTTAAGTTAACTTTTTGATGTTTAAATTTTTTCAGAGAATTTTGTTTTATATATATATACAATGGTGGCTGTAATTATATTTAATTTTAAATTAAGGCTGCCGTCCTTCAGGCCAATTTGAATTCGTGTGAACATAATGTTAATCCTCCCGGATATTCAACTTGCCTCCTCAAACCTTGACGTCCGTCCTAACACAAACCTAGTGTCATTTTGAGTGCAATAAAGTGCAGAAAAATGAGTGATTAAATAAAAAAAGGTTTTTCAGGAATCATATTATTTTACACCAATATCTGAAAATATTTCTTCATTTTTTGTTAAGATATGAAAATCCTGATTCATCAAAATAGACATGAAAAATATTTTCAGACAATGAATGAAAAAGGAAATTTTAGGACACATTAATATTTTCTCTTTCGGATGTATTTTATTGCATTCAAATCGATAAATTAGTCTAGGTTTGAGGGAAAAAAGAGAATATGTTTGTGTTTACGAATTCAAAATGACTGAAAGATGAAGCGCCATAAGCAATAAATTTTAGTCTATTTTTACTGTTGAATGAGTACAGATAAACTAATAAACGTATATAAAATATTTACAAATCAAGAGAACAGTATAATTTTTTAATCCGTTCAAAAGAAAGCGAGTTTTGAAACTCAAAAGAGATCGGCTTGAAATAGTACCAATTGAATACTTTAAATAAAAATTATAAATGTAAAAATTTTATTGTCCTAATAATACTTTCACTTGTATTTATTTAAAATGTATTAAACATTCAGATAGGAAAAGCTATAAAATTCAATTCGATATTTCCATTAGTTGAGAGAAAAGATTAGAATAGCGTCATTTATCATGTTAAATGTATAAATATAGAGTATGGACGATGCATGCAATAATTTTTTAAACAAATTACGAATTACAAAAAACAAAAAAAAATTGCGATCTGTGGCACACACAAATATTTTCAAGGAAGGGGGGGGGGGGGTACCCATGGTCAAACATCATACCTCAATACGCCGCCAAACATATTCTTTTGATTTTGTCAATTTTGGGAACAAAAAACAGTAAAAAAGTAAATTATTGAATCAATAATTGGCATTAGTTAAAAAATAAATTGTTCATTGCAAATATTTAATTATGCGCAGGATTATCATGAATCAAAAAAAAAATCAAGGGTTATGGGGGGGGGGATGTCCGAGCCCGTGGACCTTCCTTGTGGGCGCCACTGTTTGCATAGCCTCTATTTTCTCTAAACTTCTTACATTTGTATATTGATTAATATAAACTCATATGATATCAACTGATAAATCTGTGTCTTAAAATTATAGTACGTATTCATAATAAAATAGCGTTCATCCTTTTCTTTCTCTCTCTCTCTCTCTTTCTTCCTAAAACTTATTTCTTTTGTTCAGTCTAATTCTAAAAATTTGTTTTTAAAACTATTTTTACTTTTAATATGTTACACTTTTAACCTGGAGCATTAATTTGTATAGTAGTAATTCTACCCATTAACTATCGAAAAAATGTGGCATGCAAATTACAATGCGAGGCTCCAATTTTTAAAGAAATCAGCCACGACAAAAAATGGATTTGTGCAATGTTAATCTTTTTTAAACTTAAATTTCAACAATTATAGTTTCTAAATAATTACGTTCTCTTCTTCTACACGTCTCAATAACTTATTTGTAAGAAACGTTCAATCTGTTCATTTTAACATTACTAAAATATTAAATAATTCTTTAATTCCCCAACGAAAATTATTTAAAATTGATTTTATGAGGCATCTAACTCATTTTTTTAAAATAACACTTTTCTTCTTTTTGGAAAAATAAGAAGAAATAGAAAGTGGGGAGAGGGATAGAAAACTTCAAAACATTCAAATGGAATTATTAAATCTCAAATTTGGATTAAAAATATTACAAGCGTCTTTCAAAGAAGCGGTAATGTGTTATTTATTACTTAATTAATGTTTCATTATATGATTCTGAAAGCATGATACAATATTACCAGTGCTATATTCCAATATAATACATTTTTGTAGTTTTGGGAATCGTTTTTTTTAGTAAGTCCATACTTGTTGTTTTTCTCAGCAGCATTAGGAAATTTTTACTAAATTGCAGCAACATCAGAAACTGATCAAACTAATCTAAAATTCCATTCCTACTCAAAATTTCTACACTAACTTCATTTCATAGAATGAACACTTATAGAGATTTTGAAAATCACTAAATAAATATTACTTGCAAGTTTCACTAGTTAAATTGCAGTGTTTTTTATTACGACTGGGAGTATATTTCAAACGGTTTTAGATGCAACAATGAAAATGTCTACGAATAAAGCATTTCGTTTATTTTAATTATTTTTTTTTGTTTGTTTTTCATGTTTTTACTGTCAACTTTTTTTAAAAAAAAAAGTAGCTCTTTATTTCAGATGACTTGAATTATATATATATATATATATATATCAGACTTTTGATATGCATTTGACTTTATTGAATTTTCACCACCCGCATACAGTTTCGTATCAATCGTATTCCAAAATATTTTTCTTTGTCTGATGCTTATATGAATTTCAAAATTCTTGCTTATATGGACTGTGAATGTCATTTTTCAGCAAAAACATTTATCTTTTTTCACTTCATTTATATTTTGCCCCTGTTTTTATGTCGAATTTTCAGAACTTTTTAAAAATAGAATTTAACACTAAAAATTTCGAAATTTAACAACAACAAAAAAAATAGTAAAAGGCGGAAAATTTGTACAAATATTTGCTTTAAAATAAACAATAAAAGGCTTGATTTCATACTAATACACACATACATTTACTAATGTATTTATATATTTCTACACTCTTCGAATAAAAAATCATGTTCTTATTTTCATCAAAAATATTTCGTTATTTTTCCTAGAAAACTATTATGATCATTGATATAAGAAAGAAAATTTGAACCAATTTAATTTTGTTAACTATTTCTTTTTTAGAAATATAAACTTCATTTTTTTGTGCGAATTATGAATTATGAGCATACTAAAAACTAAGTAATTGAAAAATATTTGAAAAATTCGCAATAGTCAATTCATTTTTAAAAGCTAAAATTAACATCTCCTACTTCTAAAGGTATTGAAATATCTTATAAATAAAAGTACGCGACAAAGATCCTTTGAGAGATAATTTTTCAAACTATGTTTGTACACTAATCAAGTAAGACAGACAAAAGTTTAAAAAAAAAAATCTTGAATTTCCATGCAATTTTAAAGAATTTCTAACTTTTAAGTTCAAGTTTAATCGTTTAATGATCTTTAACAATAAACTCTGATAATGGATTTCAATATAAGTTTATATTTCCAGCATCTATTTTGCTTGAAATTCATTCGTCTTGGAACGATTCCAATCATCATAAAATTAGAAAAAATTTCATTTACACTTTCGGAATTATTTCTGTTTTTGAAAGAGACGAGGAACTTAAAACCTTTTTATTAAAAATTAAATCATCAAAATACATCAATTAATATTAGACTAATGTGCATTAGTACATAAAATCCCAACCAATCTTTTGTAAACCTTGTAATGTCGTTCGGATTCCTTTCTTAAAAAAAAACTAAAAATGTTTATTTTTTTATTTATTTTTTTTATTTGTTTCTATCGCAGAACATGATGCGCAATGTATTGGGTGAGTGATTCTCAACCACTGTGTCTTTTGAGTGCCACCAAATTCTTAAAATGTGTGCCACCAATTTTTAAAAAAATTATTTAGACTCTGAGAAAAAAAAAATCAAGAATCGAATCGTTTGGCCATTTTATAGAAATAAATTACTCATAAAATTGTTATTGACCATTTCACAACGCTAGAGGAAAGAGTTATTCCTGACTTCCCAAATTTAGATATAAAAAAAATTTGATTGGGTTCGTAATTCATTTCTAATGGCGAATACATTTGTATATGAATTAAATTTGAATGAAAAAGAAGAACTAACTTATCTTTGTAATAATCAAGATTTAATTTCAAAGCATTCGGCAGTGTCGATTAATTAATTTTTGTTAAAACTTGGTGTCTGTATACAGCCAAAAAGCTTTAAAATATTGTTACCGTTTTCTACATCTTATTTGCGGGAATTCGGAATTTTCAGCATTAACATATATATATATATATATATATATATTAATATATATATATAATATATATATATATATATAAAAAGATAAAAACTTTTAAATATAGATGACGAAATGAGAGTAGCATTATCATTTTTACAATCAAATATAAACGAAATTGTCCAAATTCATTAAGCTCAAATTTCGCATTAAATATATTTTTATAATTAATTTGTAAATAATTACTCAATAAACTTTTTGTTGTCTTTGCCGTGCATATTATTTTATTTAACATTGAAAATTATTATCATAAATCTGATTTACACAGTAAGTTTTTTACTGTGTGTTTGTGTGTGTGCAGTTTATAAGTAAAATTCTCTTTTAAACTTAGTTTATTGTTAGTGCTCCGCCAAGTTTTAAAATTGTTAAAAGTGTTCCGCAACAAAAAAAAGTTAAAAAAATATAATAAAGGTTGAGAATCACTGATATAGAAGAAAATCGCGTAATGTATTTTTTAGGCAATTGATAATTATCTGAATACAAATATTTATCCCAGTTATGAAGAGAATTTGATCCGTTTATGAAATAGCAATCATAACTCATTTAGTATCGAAATTATATTAAATTATATAACATTATATTTCACAATATTTTTCTGAGGAAGCAGTAACATTTCCTTTATATGAATATTTTCTTAGCATCTAAGAAGTATCGAACTCTAAAACTAACTAAAATTGTAATTTTTAAGCTCAATTCTTTCTGTTTAAAAAGTTTTTTACATTACTGACAGAATTTGTGATTACTCATATTTTCTAAGACTTCACTATTCCCAGCTTTATATTTTAAAAAAACTCAGTGTGCTTTCATTGAAAATTAATAGACTTAATTCTTTCAAAGGAATTTATAACTTTTTCTTTAATTTGATTCAATAAATAAAAATATATTATATCAAATTATTTTTAATTAATTACTCATTTGTAATTGATTAAAAATAATTTGCAGCAATCACAGCAACAGATTAAGCGTAAATTGATGTAAAAATTGATAAAAATTATAATCTCATTTGGATAAATATGCTACTTCTACCCACGTATCGCAATTGCATTTTACTCTGATGCTGTTCACTGTAAAAGAAAGGCATGTCGGAAATTTTACTTTCTCATTCTGAGTTATTTAATGATTCGAATATCACACACACAATGAGTCATTATATATGGATGCATGGATCATTATATATTTTGACTTAAAATTGTCCTTGACGCGAGTCACACTTCTTATATGAGATGATTCAAATGATTAATTTTATGAGTTACGTAAAACTAAATTTATTTCACAAGAATACACATTTATCCTGAAGTTACAGAATAATCAAAATAAGAATACTTTAATCCCAACTCATTTAATTCAAATTTCGCTTTTTGTGACAATTTATTTTATTTTATTTATTTATTTTTGTAAAATATATATGTATCCTGATAAGTTATAAGAAACGAGAATGAAATATTTTATTTATAAAAGTTTTATCAAATTAATGAGGAACAAGAAAAAGCAAATTCTTTCCGGAATTAACTATTTGAATATGATAAAACCCCTGATATAGTGTGTATTTTGTTGCAGAGGTGTAAATTAGTAGCCGAAAAATTGCTGGTTAGTGTCTTGATTCCATTAAAAAGTGGACGATTCCGTTAAGATTGCTTGTGGTGCTAATCCATTTCGTGAGAGTTGCATCTTTTTATAAAATTCATCCGATAACATTTTAATCAAAATGCAAAAATCTAAACCACTCGACGGATAACTTTGTAAGAGAGATTTTAGCTACAAGAAACTAAATAATACTTGTTCATTTGGCAGAAGATAATTATGTAACTCGAAAAGTGTATTTTGAAGATTTTTAACTAGTTACCATGGTGACGAAATAAAGATGAATAACACTATAAGAAAAGAAAAGCAAACCTATACTCCTGATGGTAATGGTAATGGCATTAAATAGTATAGAAAAAACTTCCCATACCTAGAAATACAGAAACAAACTTTAAACACATAATACAGATACTTTCGATTATTTTTGAAAGGATTATGGATGCTCACAATATGTAGAAAAAATGTAAGATCTATAGAAAACTAAGAACAACATAATTTTTGTATATATTAAATGTATATCTTTCTTTCTTGTTTTAAATCATCTCTTACTTTCAAGTTAAAGCAAAAAACTTCGTTTTTTCTCTTCAACTTAATACATTATCGAACAGCTGCACATCTTCATATAACTTGAATATAGTTACCCAAATGACAGACATATTAGAACTCATTAATTTTTAAGAGAATTTAATTTCTTAAAACTGTATTTATTCGAATTTAAGCCGCACTTTTTTTCCAATGTTAGGGCTATTGAGGATCGGGTGCGGCTTAAAATCGAAGGCGTGAAAAATTCGCTGGATGGAGGAAATTTAACATGATATTATGGGTTAGAGCAATAACAGAACCATGTATGTTTTTAAAAGTTTTTCAACTGGTAAAATATATTAATCATTTACTTTTTATTAGGTCTCATTTTATTTATTTTTTTAAATTTCACAAGCAATGGATATCAATAAACATTTTTACACTAATTTTTTTTAAAAAAAATTTCACGAAAACGTATTGAGAATTTGGTGTTGCAGCTTAAAATCGATGGCGAGTTAGATTAGAATAAATACGGTAATTTTAAAAATCATCAGTCGTACTAAAATATTTTTTTCAAATAAAGAGATTTTTTTACTATTTAATAAAAATACGATACTATCAAAAAAAATTCTGAACACAGGTAACTTTATCCATTAATTATAAACATAGGTACTTAACTTTATTTTAAAAAAAACACCTTTTTAAACACTATTTAAAGAACTCTGAAACATACTTTAACAAGGCTTCAGTAATAAATAATATTTTGAAACTAAACTGAAGTCTTGGAAATAACTTACAAACTTTTAATCAAACAATTTAATAAAATTTTTGCCAGCTCATGTTGAGTTTATTTATCCCTTAATTGGTTTGCCTGAAACCGTACGGGATATAGAAAACTAGCCACAACCGGTTTGCCCGTACGCTGCACGGGCACTGATATTTTATTCATTTTATGTTTGATTTGCACTTTTAAGTCTTATATTGAGATTATTAGTGTTGATGTGTGTGTGTGTATGTTTTTAAGATCTGCAGTGTGTCCATGATACCAAAATACTTCTCATCCGGGATTTTCTTTATGGTGAAGCAGGAATTTTTCATTGAAGACAGAAATTTAGAATTTTGAAAATACTCGAAAAAGAACACAGACTGGCAATGCAATATGGAAGTGGATTTGGATGAAATGAAAATATAGAAAGACAATCCAAAAAGCCGATATTATCTATGTTCCCATTCCAATGTAAGGCTTAGTATTACACCATACTTCAAATTGTGTGTGCATATATATATATATATATATATATAGTATATATGCACACACAAAAAAATCTTCAACTTCAGAAGAAGAGGTACGAACGTGAATTTTTTATGTAGATATGCGAGAAATTCTCTTAAGATATATGAAACATTCTTCATAGTATGTTGAGTGTGCTTATATATTAAAAGCAAAAGGGTTTTGTGTACCACAATTATAAAATTAAAAAAAATGCGTGAAAACTTTAAAATTTAAAACTAAAATAAAGTTCTTCCATTTCGCATTCTGTTAAGTTTCTTGCTTAGTTATACAAACAATGAAAAAAAATTGCCCTTTTCTGGAATCTTTTTGGAAAAAAAATTGACCGCTTAAGTGGTGAAAGTGAATAAGTTCTCAAATAATTCATTTTCTCACTTTGTGAAATCCGAGTTTTCAGAGCCATAGCAAATGTAAATCTCGAACTGTAAAACCCAGATTCAAGTGAAGAAAAAGCAAACTTTTCACTCCCGATTGTCTAAAATAAGCTAAACATTAAACAAGAGCACAACACTATTATAAACTGTCGACGAATTCCATTCATTAACTGAACATTTTACTTTTACTACAATACTACAGTCTAAAACTTTTCATTGGAACATATGATACAAAACGAAGTTATGAAAATCAGTATAAATACTCCTTTTTGTTATCTGAATTAAAGACAAGCTATTTAAGCAGAAGTCATTTGTCTTAGAATTTCGTTATTCTAATACATAATTTACTGTAATCATTTGAGTATCAATGCTTGTCATCCGTATTGAAAGCATGTTCGGAAACATCTGCTTAGAAAACATACATATTAATTAATAAACTAATAGCATGTTGTGTTCTGCTTTCTTTTTCCCCTTCATGATGACTTTTACGAAACGAGTATTATCAGTAAACGATTAAGAAAATTGATTTCCGGTTAAACACCTGTCAATGGAATTGACTGAAAATGCTATTGGGAAAAAACACAAGGAAAATAGAATATTTTATTGATATTGTTACGAGAATTAAGCAATTAAAAGGCAGCTAAAAAATTTCTGATTTGCTTACAGTTTGGCAAAATTAGTTTTTGCGTACACTTGTTTAAAGAATTTTTGAAATAATTATTTCCCTTATCAAAATTCAGATTATTTAACGAAAGCTTTTTCTAGTGTACTTTTAAAATCAACGAATAACCAAAACCTATCAGATATTAAGATTTCCAACTACTTTAAAATTGTGAATTTTGCTAAAAATTGACAATTTTTTTTATTACTTTTTTTGTAGGCCATCTTATTAGCTTTATAAAAATACCACGTTTATTATTTTTCGCTCCCTAAAACAAAAACTACAAGTGTTTTCCAAAGCAGATGCCATTACTTTAAGAAAGATGTCACGCTTTAAAACGCATTTTACTCGAAATGTGTGTGTGAGAGTTTGAAAATGCTCAAACGGGAACAGCGATTTGCTCAAAAAGATTTTAAAATAGTTAACTGAAATATTTTTCTGTGTGTTCTGTATAATAGTAGAGGTATTTTAACCTTCAGATTTATCAATCACTGTTTTATTACAAAATTTACAGTCCCTTATGTTAATATAATCACTGTTTTTTAAAGCAATTTCATATAATAACTAAGATAGAGTACTCTAGTTTTTGTAAAAATTAAAAATCTCTTATCCGGAAGGTAATTTCAAAACTGTTCATAGCAACACATCCGAATTGAAAAATTGTTGATAAACTTTTGGTAAAGAATGAGCCCCGTTAATGTTATTTTTTGTAAATTTTTAACCATTTTAGTATTGATAATTTCTTTTTATCTTCTGAATTTAAGCATATTTTTCTTAAAATGTACTAAGCAAATCTGAAAACCACAGAACCCCACCCCCCATACCTCCATTTTTTTAAAAAAAAATGTTCTTGCAAGTAGTTGGATATCTTAATGAATACATATATTTTCTTTAAGAAATTATTATTACATTTATCATACATTGTATTTTTAATTCATTTACCTATACTGCATGTACAAAAATAATGAGGTTATTGTAGTATAAATAAAAACGGTTACTTTAAAAAAATTGTTAAAAGAAATTTTAATAAAATTTTGGAATCTATATCTTGGTTTTTTATTCTTTTTATAATGCTTTCAATATTGTAATATAATTAATTACTTCACGAGGAAAATTTTTAAAAAAAATTAGGGTCGAAAACGGAGATATTAAAAATAAGAATTATGAATGAAATTGAACGCTGTTTATAGCATATTTGAATAGAATCGTGAAAATAGTGAATCATATTATTTCTCTCTCTCTATGAAAAAGAGAAGAGAGAGAGAGAGGAATAAGATTTCCAATTAAACTCTAATAATTTTTTCTTCAAAATTTGGCTAAATAAGGAAATATTTGGTTAAATAGTAAAAGGTATGGTTCTTTTATATATAACTCGATATTAAAACTAGTATTTATTATATGATTAAGTAATGATTTTTATGTTTTCATTAGAGGAAAATTCTTCAGCAAATGAATGATACTGGAAAGGAGAGAACGTAATGAAGGATGATTTTATATTCATAAATGTGTTGCTTTAATTTATCCAATAAAATAGCTTATAGTATTGCTTACTTTTGGAAATCGTCATAGAAATTAATCTTCAAATTTTTTTTAAATATAGATACAAACATCTTTCCAGGAAATCTCCGTTTAAATACTAACCATGAAATTATTCTTTCATCGTAAATGAATACTTTATTTTGTGTTTCCAAAAAGAATAATTCATTTTTTGAAAATTTATAACATTCGTCTTTTTTAAAGGCATTGAAAATTTTGTAAAGCTTTTCACAGGAAAGTGACCAGTTAACCCAGACAGATAATTTGCTCAATATTTACAAATGATTTATTAATTTAAAATTTAAAAAATTTGAAATTATATAAAAGACAATAATTTAGACACTTGACTCCTTAATGATGAAAGACAAATATATATTCTCTAAATTTTTTGAAATTATAAATTTTATGCTATGCATAATTGTGCTTCATCATAATTCCTGATATGTAAAATTTAATGTTTATTGATTATATAGATGCCCATTTAAGTTCTGTTCATTCCCCTTAACTGTAGAATGAAATTATAATTAATTTTTTAAGCATGACATCTGAACTTACTGAAAAAAAGTTATGCGCTGCAGAGTGAGCAATTACAGCAACTTTTAATGCAAATAGCAAAGAAAGAGATAAGGGATACGCGTAAAAAAATGTTCTATAAAGTTGTAGAGCATGGGTGTCTAAACTATGGCCACTTGTGGGCTACATTGAAAAAATAATTTTTATTTCTGGATCGCATATATACCATATTTTTTTTAAAAATTGAAATAAAAATTAACTCTGTGTAGTTATACTAAAATAAATTAACTTATTTTTATTATAATTTTTTAAAATTCGAATTAGACATGAATAGGCACACATTAATTTTAAATTTGTAAGAGTTTCGTTTCATTTAGTTTGGATTTCATAAGGATGAAAAAAATCAAGTTAATGAGATGAATGAATTTGTGCGTTTGTGTTGAACAAGCAAATCGATATCGGGTTCAATAGACGAAGTTGCAATTCTTAATGTATTTTCAAGATGTGTTTGTCAGTGATCTTTGTCCTATTTTTGTATTTTGTGTGCTTCATTCTTGGAAAATAACTGTGCACAAATATAAGTACTACCAAAAGTTGAAGACATTAATAAAGCATGAGTGTGAAAATGAGGATATTTATCGCGTGGTGTAATCTTAATAAAACTCCAGTATAGAAACATTCACAAAATTTTCTTTCAATTGAATGTCACTTTGCAGTTCAATACATTCCATTTGAAGATTTGAAGGTAGTTTATTTCTAGAGAAAAAGGGGTAGGAAATATATTGAAATACTCGCGTCATTTTTTCGAAAATCTTGAAATCTTCTTTCAAATTCATCAGTTAAATCGAAAATTAATGCAGCATATTTTGCATATTTTGCGCGTACATTTATATTTTTAAATACAAATGTGTAAATTGAAATATTTTCATAATTTGTGTTTGGGCTGCATTTTAAAAGCCTCTGGGTCGCTTGCGGCCTGTAGGCCGCACTTCAGACAAGCATGTTGTAGAGTGTTTTCGATATAGTACTAAAGTATGAAAAGACACTTCCTTTACAATAATACATACAGAAGAACGCTAAAATGCGAGAGTTCATTCCCAATTTCCAGCACTTTCATTCCATTAAAAGCGTAAAAAAGAAAAGGAACTACTAGCTAACGAAATCCTTTATTTTAGATGTTTTCAATATGTTCTCTCTCTTGCATTTAATGCACACACACAAACAAATCTCGACTCTATTTATTTTGAGATCAGACGGCATATATTGTAGCATATCAGATGACGTTAGCACAGACATCATTAACAGTTGCTTAAGGTCCTGAAATGGTGACAAAGGGAACGTACGCCTCTTCTGTTTCAAGTATCCTCACGAAAAAAAATTCAATAGGGTCAGATCAGGTGGGCGTTGAGGCAGGGGCATCTTAAGGAATAAGCAAAATGGGCCCGGGCCCATTTTGCGAGGCCCACCCTCGGGGGGGGGGGCTCGTTTCGTTCTCGACTCTGCCTTAGTAAGATCATGATCAAGATAATCTTAATGGTCAAATATTCTTCCCATACATATTCTCCGAGAAACAGGGAATTTCAAACTGCTGGTCAACTGGCAAAAGTTTTAAGATTGTCCTGTTAAGATTAAGATTAAGATTTTTCCATTGTCCCTGTCTAGTCTTATACCATAAACAATCATTCAATTCATTAGTCGAAATGCGGGCATTGGTCGAGCTGGTTTGTACCTTAAGTTTTTGAGATTGTGAGTCGTGCATATTTATTTGTTTGAAATTACTGTTCGTGAACGAGTATTTAACAATACATGCTATATACTGTCTACTTTTAAAGATCACAGGTAGCGCCTTCTTTTGCATGGGAGTCCAGAGCCTCAAAAAAAGAATTCTCTGGCCAGGGCCTCAAAGAGTCTTAAGACGTCTCTGCGTGGAGGCCATCCTCACAACCACTACATCATATGATTTTATGCTGGAATATTTTCACCAAATATACTGTTTTAATTTCGGGGAACTTGTTTTTGTGCTTGTCTTAAGTCGAGGGGTGCCACCATGCTAAAACCAAACATCTTGGAGCTGATTAAAGGATATATTACGCCCTGTGAAAGTTGGTGCTATTGTGCTTAGGTTAACGTACATTCGAAAAATGCAAGGCAAATTATCCTGTTATTGAAAACTCCACTCCAAACACTAATTGACAATCGTATTTGATAGCAAGCTTCAATGAATAAGTTCTTAGCATCCGATAAAGATATTCTGTCGATTGTATATTTCATTACGTGAAAAGCAAAGACTCCTCCATCTAAGTTACGTCTTCAAGGAATGTTGCCTTAATTTCTTGCTGGTTCAAGATTAAGCTGCAGAAACCGTAAACTCTTTCAGCATCCCCTGCCAATGAGACTATTCAAATGTTATTCTACCCCTACTGCTCTTAGAATTTCCAAAAAACGGCTTTCTACGAGGCCACATTTTTTCCTGATCCTTCTTGTGCTGCATTGTAAGTGTGAGAGGATGTATGCTTATATACTTCGGATTGAACTTGCCGCCTTACTCTAACTGGTCTGACAGATCTAAATCGGCTGGTCACATAACCCGCTTCTCTTGAACTCGGTTCGCAACGATTTTGATGATCTTCCACTATATATATGGACCTCTAGAAATATACATACTCGATCCAACCGCGCTGCTAATCGCCTCTTGCATCCAAATTTACTGGAAATTAGAATCTTCTCTCCTAACTCCCTGTTTGAAAAATGTTCCGTGAATATGAGCTTCGTGTTAAACAATTATTATTTCTTTACTGGATTTATTTCTTTTACTTTAATCTCTGCCGGATAGATATGACCTCCTTACATTTATTTGCATATAATAATGAATTTCATATAATTGACATACCAAGCACGGATTGAGCTAAATTGGTGCTTCTTGAGAAAAGAGTTTACATGATGGGCATGTAGAATACAAATAGGTTTTTAAACACAGCCAATAAAGTATGATACCATAAGATTTGCTCCTCTCGAACAAGATTCTATTACTGCATTACAAAACAACAATACCAGATAGTTCTTAGTAAAAAAAAAAAAAAAATTCTCCTTTTCTCTTTCTCTTTCTTTTTTTATGTCACAAGTTATAGAAATCGAGACCAAACAGACCTGCCTTTCATACGATCTATTACTTTTATTATCCTGCACAAATCGTACTAAATCGATATGACACTCTACAACTTAATGATTAATTTTATTCTTTTATATTTCTAAAGTTAATGTGAGTAGGGAGAGGAACGGTTTTAATAAGACCCCTAAATATGAACAAACTCAGAAAAAGTTTCTAAGCCTCTATAGAGATTATTAATTGCTATATTTCACAAAAATGAAGCCCATTGGCTGAGTGGTAGTGTATCGCGCTTTTACACTACAGTTTCGGGGTTCAAATCCCAGGTTGGACAAGGTCAACTCAGTCTTTCATCTCTTCAGTGGGTCGACATATGAGTACCAAGCTTGCTTGGAAACTGAACACTGGGGGTTTCTCTTCAGGCTGACCGTTTGACCGAAACATCTGCACATACACCCCAGCGCCTAAGGTCATGCAAAACTGAGTTAGGCACAGTAGGCCTTGGCCCTCATGGGCTGTTGCGCCACTGAGTTCAGTTCAGTATATTTCACAAAAAGGAATTAGATAGTAATGCAACAAACATATTCAAGTAGCAACCAAAAGACAAAACATAATTATAAAAATGTACATATAAAATTATATTCCTTCATTCAAGTCAAGACAGTAGTACTCTCAAGCCAAACTAAACTAAAACCTATAGAAATCACAGAAATTGAGAGCCTGTTACTTGCAAATTCTTTTGTGTAACTTGGTAATGAAATTGTGCATAGGTCTTAAATATTTAGGATGAGAGAGATGTACAAAATATTTAAAAATCCGCCAAGGTACGATGCGACTTACAATTAATAATATTATGCAAACGTCTCAACAACGCCTCTCTTTTCTTAAATAATCTTAAATACGTGATTTATTATAATTTATTGAGGCTTTTTTTTTTATCCTATTCATTTATATATCAAATGTTATAACCTTTTGTGTGAGAATTTTAGAACCTTTTAATATGAACATAATACCGCATGCTAATTTTTAGATTAATATGAATAATTCATGCAATGTTTAAATGTAGGCAAACGTTCTCCCTGTACCTGTGTCTCACAGACAATGGCAACTTTCATTCTTTCCCTGCGGGAAGGACACGACAACAACAACAACAAACGTTCTCCCTAGACTGTCTCAACTTTTTTTTACCAATTGATTCTAGTTTATAATCCTGCTCAGTGTAAATAGGTCCTTTTTCTCTTTAATTGTAAGGTACCTTGAAAGGGGATAGATTAAAAACTTCAAGAATCACTCTAATAAGATACTGAACATAATATTTAGAAATAGGAAATTGTGATGTCGGAACTGGTGATATTGATATTTTGAGCAACATATTTCATTTCTAAATATATCTCTGACTAAAATACTTATTATATTGAAATGTTGATCATTTCGAGAAAAAGCATTTTTCAAGCGTCACACGTGAATTATATCTCGAGTGCACGCACACTCAAACGAAAAATCTTGAAAGAATTCCTTGAAATTTGTATTTAAATTTCATTAATAGACATACGCTAAGCAGTTATTACATATTTCCTCTACTTTTTGGGTAAATATTTGTAAGGATGTGTCTTTATATTTAATATTAGCTATTGAGATGGCTGAGCGATTACTATTGCCAAAGCGATCGGTTGTATTTTAGTGAAAAGGCGAATCTTGTTCTGCCAAAAACGAAGGTATGAATTAATGGAAGATGCTAGACGTTAAAATGAATTAGACTGAAAGCTTTCGCGAGACCTGGGGTACAATTTTTATGAGAGACCTGGGATACAATTTTTTTTCAGTTTAAGTTACATCACTGCATCACGTAAAACGAATTTCCTTAAAAAGCTCTGTTGTATTTCTGAGAAGGGACACATTAATTCAAAATGAGTTGTTGTTTCTAATGCCACCTGTCTGACGGCGTCAGATCGAGGCCCACGAAATTCATCGTGGCAAAGGGCTAGTGGAAGCCTGTCGTTAGCTTTTAGCTTTGAGCACCATGCAGGTGACAGTACGTTTTGGCTTAGTTTATACACGATAGATCGCGGCACCACCTATCACCTCCACAATTTAGGCATGGAACTGGAGGGGAGGGAAATATTCCCCAGCCCCTGCACCCGTGGTTGCGGCTACGACCACCCACAAGACTTTAGGACCCACTGATTTAACAAGCACGTGCTCCGTGTGTACTCCGAGGGTATTTGGTGACATCGGGCATCGAGCCCAGGCCTTCCGGTCTGGCATCCGATGCTCTAACTACTAGGCTACTCACGGCCCCTCAAAATGAGTGAAATAGCTGAACAAATTTCTACGTTTTTATATTTTATTTCTTTTTTTAAGAACAAAGAAGAATTGAAAAATAAAGTATTGAATACAAAGAATTGAAAAATTAAATTGAAATCGGCAACATTTATTTTTTGTTTTATGAATTTAAGAGTTAAATTTAAGGCCAGAGACATTGAGTTAGCGACAAAAAAAAAAGCTTAACGTTTAAGATCAGTTAATATATAATCATTTAAACTCACCAAATCATCTGTAATATAAAGGGAATAATTATGTAAATAAATTAACTTGAATGTCTTAAAATCCTTGAAAATTACTAAAATCTAGAATGTGTTACGGAAAACATTTTTATAAAAGATTAGAAATTATACAAAGAAAATCAAGTGTCGTTTTCTTTATCTGATTGTTGCTCAATATCTGACATCAATTAGTTGTAAATTATGTTCTTTTTTTCTCTTGTAATTTAGCTCTAATACAACCAAACTAAACTCGAATTTTCTTTTAGGAATTAACTGCTCTATTTCGCTGAAATCATCGCTGCTACTTTGTGCAATCAAAAATTAAAGCAAAAAATTTGAAATCAATTCTTGCTTTACGTTCAAAATGTATCCGCTGCAACGATTGGATGTACTGTCAAGAAGGAGGAGACTGGACATTTCATGCAGTGATGTTGAATTGTGGAATTTTTAACGAACGCATAGTGCACTTTATCAAAACAAGTCCGGAATGAAAGATCAGATACTATCATATTCAAGAGCCACATTCCTGTATCAGATTTAATGAGCCGTCCTATCTAAATAGCGCTAATGCTCGATGAATGAATAGTGAAAAATGGTAAACGCTCCGAACCTATTTTCTGGTGACAGCAGCGGCTTTCTCAAAGCGATGATATCAGCAAGGGGAAAAAAAGCACTAATTCCCACTGCTGAAAAGTCAGAGCGGGCAAAGAGCGTGTACCCAATCAGATTATTATAACAGCAGTATCTTCGATACGTGGGCCAGTCTCCCCCTAAAAGGGCCTCTTGGTATAAATGTCCGTCGTTTAACCCACACGCTTTTCGCGTCTGACCACGAGAAAAAAAAGTGACGGATAGAGGGAGGATGGCAAGCATAGTCACGGTTGAAGTGACACTATACTGTCAGATGATTTAAATTTATGTCAATTGACGGACAATGGAGACGGGATAGGACAAGAAAAATAATAATAAAGAAACTGTGCCAAGCAAACTGAAGCTTCCGGCCTTCCTACAGGTTACTTGAGAAGGTTGGGACTCGACGTTCAAGCACAATTGACAGTGGAAGACAACCCTTGCATAGGAATGGTCCTATTTTGATGGATACGCGGATGACATTTGTCACTTCCTCTATATTGTTTAGTTGTTTTCTATTTTTTTCTTGGGATCCTTTTACGATATCATCGGCCTTTACATCTTGGTTCGAAATATTGGATTGTCGCAAATAGCGTGAGAAGTCATTGTATATTCATGCTCTGTCCTAAATACGAAGGAAATTTCAAATAAATGTGACGGATTTTGCATGGAAATGACTCTGGAAATGCCGATGGATTGTTGATTTCGTCTGTTTTGTTTCGTTCGAAACTTTTTTTCCCATTGTTGTTTAAGAAAACATAGCTATAAATATATGTATGTCATTTTAAATTAGAACAATCTGGGTTTTTAACACTGAAAAGGTTTGTTAAGTATCGCAGATTAGAACTACAAGAAAAAAATTTAACCCATCAGGGCCATAGAACAAAAACGAGTTTATTTTACCATATTATCACGATTAAAACTTTGATTTAATGCATGTAACGAAAACTATTTTTTTTTCTACTTTTCAATTTGTTCTTTATGGAAAGAATATTCTGATTGTGCCTATCCGTGATACTGTTATACTCAGAATAACTCGATTTATGTTATTTCCGCTGTTCTCTCGCAAGTACGTGGAGGCCGCGATAGGTCACAGATTCATGGCCGATATGTCATAACTTAGAGCCATTGGCGCACACAAGGGGGGGGGTCCTGGGGGTCCGGACACCCCCCAAACCCCTTGAGTTTTTTTTCGATTGATGATAATCCTATATATATAACGTAAAATTTAATTAAGTACTTGTAATTAACAATTTATTTTATTAATCCATGCTAATTATTAATTCAATAAATTATTTCTTACTGATTTTTGTTAACAAAATCAGAAGAATCAATTGGTGTTGTCTTGAGGTATGATACGAGTTGGGGGACTTTCGACTATGGACTCCCCCTCCCCCTTGAAAAATTTTTGTGTGAGCTACTGCTTAGAGCCCTAGTGTCATTGAAAAACTGATGCACATTGAATCTGTCAAGGCTCAAAGTCCTTCCGTTGGCATGTGTCAATCATTTTTTAGCCGTTTTAATATTAAAAATTTTATTGAATACATACCAAGAAATATACTCGAACCAGTAGTGCTCACAGTAATTTTCCAAGGGAGGGGGTCCAGGGTCAAAAGTCTACCATTCTCGTATCATGCTCCAATACGCCCCCTATTGTTTTGATTTTGTCAATTTTCGAGAACTAAAAACAGTAAAAAATTAATTATTGAATATATAATTTAGTATTAATTAATAAAATTAATTATTAATAACTAATAATTAAATTTTACATACTATATACATAGGATTATATTCAATCGAAAAAAAATTCAAGGGCTATGGGGGGGGGGTTCGGACTTGAAGACCCTCCTTGTGTGCGCCAATGACTCGAACACATTGAAAAATAGTTTTATAAATAAATAAATTCAATGACGGTGCAATTTTGAAAAATAGCTGTCGTCTTCCTTTTGAGTAACATTATAAAAGCCCTCAACATTTTTTTCTTTTAAATTCAAACTGCTTCGTCATCGTTTCAGTTCCATGGTTGGACAACAAGGTTTTAAACCCCATGTATATATTGCATACATTGAACATATCTATGACTTTTGATCTAAGAATGCTTCGGGTTTAAAAGACCATGCGTTAACACGAATAATAAATAATGATAATTATATACAATTAAGTAACACAACATTTACATTTTAAAGAGACAACTAGTTCTAATTTCAAAATTGATTTCTGACATTCATATAAGATTAATAAGTCACATTTGTGAGAATGATTGAAAAAAAAGAAAAGAAGTAAAGAAAATCGTGATGAATTTTCGAGGTTGATTTAAAAGGTTTGCTTTTTTTAGTATAAATATTATGCATGTAATAGTTAGTTTTTATCATAAAAAGTTACTGTTTTTAATTAACTTAGTTAAAAAAAAAACTCTCTAGTTTGCATTTTCTTTATACTGTAGGATGTACTGCAGAGCGACTTTTTACAGGGTTATTTGTTAACCACAGCTTTTGACAATTTAATCCGTAATTTTAACTCTTCTTTCTCATTTTATTATTTTTTCGTTTAAATTGTGAAACTTTGAATCAAAAGTAATAGCATTTTTAAGGAGCTTTTTTTTTGGATTATATTGTTTTCATGCTTTCTATTAAGTAAAAGAAAATCCACTGAGATTTTTAAGTAATCGTATACAAATAAGGAAACGTGTCTTTTCTTGTTGAAACTCCATTCAATATTATTTGTAGTTAAAACTATGGATGCGCTGACACTTTTAAATGAAGATGAGACATGTTCATTCGAACTTAAAACAGCAAATCATTCACAGCGTTAGAGAAATTAATATTTCATTTTTTAGCTGTTTAAGAAACCAAACATGTAATTATTAATCAATAAGTTTTTACTAAAATTTTTTTATGTACATATCATTTACAAAATTTGCGGCTATCCATTTACGATATGAAAGCTAAATTAATTATTTTTATTATACTTTAACAGATTCGAAGAGACTTACAGCCTTTTAATAACAATAAATTTTGAAAATATAATCTAAATCATAATTAAAATTGTGTACAATTTTTAAAAATATTTTAATCTTATTACAGTGCTATCCAAATTTCAAAAGAAGCAGCTTTTTACAGTTTGTGAAGAGTTTTAAGACATTTCAAAGAATTTCTTATATTAAGAGTAAAAAAATACTAATGCGTGATTTTTTTACTAGTGCAATATGCATAGATAGTAATTAGAGATCGAATAATAACATCGCTTAATTTTTTTGAGAAAGTAATTCTCAGGATGCTAAAGCTCATTTATTTATATTAAACGTCGAAAATTGATTGAAACTTTTTAATGGAGATGATATGTAGATTAATTTGGATTCGTGTTTGATTTTAATTAAAAGTAACGTCATAACTGTAACTGCCTTCGTTTAATGTTGGTCGTAGTAGCCTAGCGGCCATGAACATAAACTTGTGATCACCTTATTCATCGCATCCTTTATTGTACTTCAACAAGATCCAGTTCTAATAAATAAGATTGTCTTGGATTACATAGCTATAAATTCTAATACAAATTCGAACTATAGATTTGCCCTTTTTGAACAGTTCTGTTCCTAAGTCAGTAACTCGGTCTGACTGTAGTGACAAAATATTTGTATTTAAATGAATATATTATAATCATGTAACTATTACTATCTAATTTCTTATAAGGTATACATTTAATTGAGACCCAGTGCAAATCGCCCTTCCACACCACAGGTCCGGGGCTCTATCCTTAGGCTGGGCATGGAAGACTCAGCCTTTCATCCCTTCAGTGGATCGACAAATGAGTACCAAACTTGCTTGAAGACTAAACACTGGGGGTTTCGTTTCAGACTCACCACCTGTTTGGGACATCTGCTCATGCACCTCAGCGCCCAATGGTCATGTATACTGAGATGAGCACAGTAGGATTTTGCCCTCATGGGCTGTTGCACCACTGAGTTTAGTTTATAATTAATTAGCTCTAAGATAATTTAGACCAAGACCCGCCATGAAGAGGGGCTGATGCACGTCGTGTCTCAAAATCCTCACGTTAGTGTGGTGTGGAAGTTAGGAGAGTGGGATACCAGCTCAGGCATGATCCTCGACCGAGCTTCAAAATTGCGAGAGCCGTCCGTTTTAGCCCTTACGTGACTTTTAAGTGCCCTGTTAATAAACACTCACTTGCATTCACATAATACTAAAACTCTTAATACTTTTTCCATAGAAATAAACTTGAATGTTAATAAAAGTTCGTTAAGTTGTGAGTCAATAATATTGTGTCCCTTAAAATCTAAGAGCATCCCATAAATGTGTAAAAAACCCTTTTAATCAGCTTCTTACACGGTTTACGTTTTTTTTTTTTTATATCCTTTCAATTTTACTTTTACAATATTTACTTGATTCTAAGTCGCACCTCTAATTCTCAACAAGTTTTTGAGAAAAATGAGAAATAGTGTAAAATGGCTAATCGATATTCAATTTTACGAAACTAAAATAAATTTAAAATAGCAACTAATAAGAAGTGGATAATTCGATATTTTACCCGTGTTATAAACTTTTAAACACATATATGAAACTGTAATTGCTTTAATTGTCTCATCCAACCAGTTTTTCCCCTTCGATTCTAAGCCGCGCCCAATTTTTAGTATCATTAACATTGGAAAAAAGTGCGACTTACGGTTAGCTTAAATACGGTATATTAATTTGAAAGAAACTTATTTAAATACTTTTTTTATGCAGGGAACAAGTTTAATACACAGTGAAATACGTTTATCGCAAAAAGTCTTAAGACGAAATATCGGTTAACACGAAATAATACAACGGTCCCGACAAACTACTATGTATTTTCATGCATTTTCTTCTCTAAACACGAAACGAAAATTACTTAATACGAAAAAAAATCCCATTTGAGAATGAACAATGTTCGGAAAACAGCAGCTACGCAGGCTAGATTTAAGAAGAATGTGAAATGAAAGAAAAATGGTTTCTCCCATCTTTCGTGAAAAGGAGGCTAACTTTGCTTTGAAATACCCTGTGACAAGCCAATTTTGTTTATCTAAGTTACTTTCCACCCCTACAAACGCCGCACAAAAACATCTCATCTCTCAACAGTTGGCTTTGGAATTCTGTGACGAGTATATCACAGTATAAGTAAAAATCATTAAATTTGCTTCGCGGTTTGTTTGTTTTCTCTTCATTTTAAAAGAACTTTTTTTTCGAGTACAATATTTGCCATTGTGTTCGAAAAAAAAATCCTTCTCAGGGAGAAAGCAAACTTTTGTTTCGCTTAAAAAGAAGATAAAGCTTCAAAAGGCTGGTGATCAAAAACAGAAGGATTTGAAAATTTGTATTAAATTTGATTAAACTCTTGAGAATTTTTGTTTAAATTGCATATATATGTATCTAAGTAAAATGTACTTTAATAAACTTTATTTTGTTAAATATATATGTATATATTTTTTTGTAATATTTTTAACTGAAAATTCTTTTAACTCGAAAAAATATTTGAGTCCTCACAGTTTCGTGTTAAGCGATATTTACTGTACTACACATGTGAGAATTTTAACGTACTGTATATAAAAACATGTTTGCTTATTTGGACCCAAAAATAAGCAATTTGGTAATCCAGTGTAAGGAAATATTCTGCTCTTTATGCATTGATTAAGTAAATATATGATGGCAATTTTTTTTCTAGCCAGAAAGAATGCAGTTTTGTGGTTGAATCCTATCTTTTAAAGTTAGACGAATACACACACACACACACTTAAATAATACAAATTTAACTCTCTATGGCTTTTTCTCTTATTTATTTTTATTTATGTGTATCTAACAAAAATGAAATTCAAACTTCAAAATAAATAAAGGAAAAGAAAACAGAAAGAAGAAGAAAGGAAGGAGGAGGAGGAGAGAAATTATGTATACATTTGCACGCTTTATCGAACGCAAAACTGAGCAGGTCATAGGGTCCGTTGGAGATGCACTCCCTCGATACTGCTATCACGCTCAAGCCGCTCCTAAATCATACCGGTTGAACGCAAACATAATGTAATCGGCGGTAACAAGCGACCCTATCTGCGCCGTAAATCATTGCGCCTTTTGACTGTGTTTTCTTTCTTCACTCGCGGGTGAGAGAGAGATGACCACAGACACTCGGAAGATGAGAAATTCGAGAGTGTGGACTTGATTAATAGAAAGGAGTCACTGTGATTGACTGCGCAATTCCCGATGACCACAACTTCCTTTTGTATATCATATCAAACATTTTAAGAAAGGCTTAAACTGACCCAATATTTTATGGCAGTGTCGAAATAAAAAGATTTCTGACTTTATAAAGAAAACATTTTCGTTATTCCAACCAATTTCTGCTTTCTCCGTACATTTTCATAATTTCTTAGCGATATCAAATTTATAAAAAGAAATACAGTAAGAGCTCTATTTTACGAACTTTTTCATAGAGCCAAAAACATTTTATGATTTTCTTCGTAAAATAACCTCCAAATACCGAAGTATATTTTCTATTTAACGAACTTTCTCTCTTATGATCTAATTTTTCTCTCTCTATTTTTAAAATATTTCTGGACCTTCATATGATGAAATGATAAAATCATTTGAAACAATTCGACGTGGATTACAGTATGAAGAAAATACGCCTGAATGGGTTTGGGATGCATTGCAAAGATGCGAAGTGTATATTATGACAGAAAACATTTTTAGAAACAAAAACTCAAACTAAATTAACAGACTTTACCAGTAATTAAATTTAAGGATGCATGTGGTCATATATGATTAAAATTACTAATTATAAAAGAAAAAAATTATATTTGAAATAACTTGTAGGCTTAACAATAGAAAATGTTATTGAAAACATCAATTTTAATATAAAAACATTTTTAAAAAATGTTGAAAATACAATGTATTTTAGACAATGCTCTTTTTCTTTTATTTCCCTTACAAGTTTCTTTTTGATGGATAAGATATATAAAATAAATACCATTAATTTACAAAAAAATAAGTGTCTGAATAATTACTTTTTGAATATAATCCCTTCTTGGACAATAAAAATTAGCGCACCAAGAAATAATTGCGGGATCGTAACGGAACTTGGCATGAAGGTACATGTCGGGGAGATATGCAAATGATTAGAAATGCAGCGTGATTACGCATTAGATATAGCCGGTAGAGGGCGTTTAACGTCGTTCTCCGTGGAATATAAAACAGGTAACCGAAGTTTGTTTGAGGGTGCTGAAACATTTACAAAGGAAGTGCTGAGGTAGACATGCCATTACGCCGTTTTCGAAGACAATGTGAGCAGCTGTCGCAGCTTGAGAGGGGAAGAATCATCGGCATGATGGAAGCTGGTTGGTCAGCTAGGCGAGTAGCTCGTCAATTAGGCCACTCTGATTGTGTTGGGTGGAGGTGTTGGTATCAGTGGATCCGAGAGATGCCATTTATACGAAGACCAGGCTCAGGACGCCCTTCGACAGACCAGTCGTCAAAAAGAACGCCACATCGTAAGAAATGCACGTGTGCGACAACTGCTTCATCGGCCGCCATCCAGGCATAGGTAGCACCTTCACTAGGGGCCTCTGTGTCTTCTAGAAACATACGAAGGCGCCTGGCTGAAGGACATTTGGGATCACGGCGCCCTTTACGTGTGCTGCCCTTGACGCCCACCCATCGACGCCTCCGTTTAGAGTGGTGCCGCGTACGAGGAAACTGGACTGTAGCGGAATGAAACCAGGTCGTTTTTAGCGACGAATCCAGATTCAATCGCAGCAGTGATGACAATCGTGTTCGTGTGTGGACACCCCGTGGTGAACGCCTCAATCCTGCCTTTGCTTTACAGTGACACACCGCTCCCACAACTGGTGTGATGGTATGGGGTGCCATTACATGGTCACCTCACGGTATTGATCCGTGGCACCGTGACATCCTGCAACCACAAATGTTTCCACTCATGCAACGGCTCCCAGGAGCCATTTTTCAACAAGACAATGCTCGACCTCACACGACAAGAGTGTCACAAGACTGTCTCCGCACTGTTACTACCCTTCCTTGGCCAGCCCGATCCCCAAACTTGTCTCCAATCCAGTATATCTAAGATCATTTGGGACGGCGAGTCGGGCATATCACGAGTTTGAACGAACTAGAGGCAAGGTTACAGCAAATATGGAACGAAATGTCTCAAGACATCATACAGAACTTGTATGCCTCAATGCCCTACAGTATCGCATCGTGCATTCGCGCTAGAGGGGGTTCAACAGGGTATTATATTCTCCGTTCTTTTGACTTTTTCTTTAAAATAAATGATCCTTTTTCTTTGATTTTCTAATCATTTACTTATATCAAAGTAGTCATTACGTATGTAAAATTTCGTTTCCTTTTGACGACTCCTTCTTGGTGCGCTAATATTTTTGTCCATGAATGTATATAGCGTTCAGGGAATTGACATTTGTTTTATGTGGTTTATAAAGTATATTGTTTAACGCATTTCCACAGAACGAAATCTTTTTCGGGATTTAGGGAAATTCGTTCAATAATGGTCTGATTGTATTTAAACTGTTTTCATAAAATTACTGTAGAAAACAAACATGTGTTTAATATTAAATTACATCTACACTTTTGTACTCTACAAAAAAAATACATATAAGTGAAATCTGTGAAAAAAATATTTACAATATTAAGAGTAACAATTCTTTAAAAAAAATCATTAATCTAAAAACTATTAATGAAATAAAAAAAATTCCATTTCTGTAGTATATTTCTAGGGAGTAGGGCCGCGGGTAGCCTAGTGGTTAGAGCATTGGACTCCAGACCGGAGGGCCTGGGTTCGATGCCCGATGCCACCAAATACCCTCCGAGTACACACGGAGTACGAGCTCGTTAAATCAGTGGGTTCGAAAGTCTTGTGGGCGGTCGTAGCAGAAACCACGAGTGCAGGGGACTGGAGAATATTTCCCTCCCCTCCAGTTCCATGCCTAAATTGTGGAGGTGGAGATAGGTGGGGTCGCCATCATCGCTAAGAAGTCCAACCTGCCTCACAGGTTCTGGCAACTTTCATTCCTTCCCTTCGGGAAGGACACGACAACAACATTTCTAGGGAGTAAAAGTATCAATAAACTTCAATTATTTTGAGTATATTTGCAAAATTTTTTCCATAAGAAGAATTATTATGGTATTTCGGAACAATTTTAAGATTGTGCTGGATATTTCGAAACGCCTAACAGAATAATTTTCAAAATGAAAGATATAGTTTTTATATGTGATGACTGTACTACTACGTATCAATCTCCCCCCCCCCCCCGCCTTAAGAAACAGTTTACTAAGATTTTTTTTTTTTTAAATTTCCTTAGATTTCTAATATTTGTATATTTTTTATATAAAGTTAAGTTTATTTTTACAACTATTAAACATTCAATTCATTTCAGTTTGAGAAAAAGTATACTAACTCGTTTTTTTTTCGCCGAAGGGGGGGGGGGTAATATCACCGTTCTCTGCTAAGTATCAGATTCAAAAAACACATGAAACTATTTTTGTAAATAAAATCTAATTTCATTTCAGAGTGGGAAAATCGAAACTCATAATTATGAATTTTGCATAGGGGTTCACCTATTCTGTTTAAAACATTTTCTGTATTAAACAGAATAGGTGAACCGGAATGCAAAATTCGTAATTATGAACTTCAATTTTCACACCCTGAAATGAAATCCGTATTTTATATATATATATATATATATATATCTATATATATATATATCATATTAATATAGCAAAAATATCTTTCACTTGATTTTATTCTGATGTCTGCCCAAATATATATATAGCTGTTTTTTATAGCTGTCAAAGTATTAATCAAATCAGATATTAAACATCTGTCATGTTCTTATGACACATGCACCGTTTATACCTAAGAAGAAAAAAATAACGCTAAATGAATTGGTAGTTTAAATTTAACAGATTTCAGTAGACAAATAATTTAACAATTCAGAATGGGTAGAAATTTTTTTCAGAAACATTATTTTTATGTTAAGGGAACTTTTTAAGTTTAAATTTTCAGCTGTACAAATGCTTAAGATTAGATTAATTGCTTAGAATTAAAGATTCCACACATTAAGGCATAATATTATCTTTTTATAGCCACCTGCTTGGGTAGGTAAAAATTTAAAATGCATTTTAATGAATCGTGTAATTTAATGAATTATTCATTTTAATGAATTATTTAAATTGCATTTTAATACCTATCTTAAAATCTTCAAATAATTATATGTTTCAAAAAGGTATTTTATGATATTCATATCATAATTTATGCTCGATCAGAAATATTCAAATTCTACTTTCCATTAATACTTCTCATTATGATTCCATGCTCTCTGATATTGCTATTTCTAAGTCATTTATATGCAGAGAGAAATTTTGGATTAAATATCTTTGTAGGAAACGTAAGACACACACACGACAGCCTTTGAGATTCAAACTCAGCACAAATCTAAAGAAATCGCTAATAATCTCCATTTAAATGACTCATTTGTGGTACCTTGGTTAATATTCTGAAATGATCGTTTTGAGAGTTCCAGACAGTAAAAATTTGCTTTTACTAGACCAGGGGTGCAACCTTTTTGGGAAGAGTGCCACTATTTGATAAAAAATAATTCTGCGGGCCACTTCCAACTTTTCCAGCAAACAAATATGAAAACTAAAAAAATGTTAGTTATAAGCTTATGGGATTTCTACGCAAATAGCACATTTTTTAATGCAAGTCTATGTGGTCAAAATCTAAAAATAATACAATAAATAAGATGAAAGAACAAATTTAGGTTTTAGTGTTAGTAAACTTTTTACTAATTCAATCAGTTAGGTCAGGTATAAAATAAAATGAGTAACTTAAATTATTTAATTCAAAATAATTATTAAACACTCAATACTTACTTAATGTGGATTGAATTACAACTTTTCTTACCAGTCATCTATATATTAGGATTAGCTCTTGCACATGCTAACAAAATTCGGTTATTATAGGTGTATATCTGTCAGTTTTGAGTGAAATTTTATTTATTGTGTTCAATATAAAACATTAATTCAGAAGAAAAAAAATTTTAGTACAAAAATTCTATAAGAGAGTGTTTTTTTTTTTTTTTTTTTTGCCTATGACAATTTTTTTTCAATAAAATGGTAGGGGAAAAAAATGGTTTTTTATTATTATCTTTTCAAATTCTTAAAACCTTTTTGGTAAGTTTTCGCGTGCCACTGTTATAACTCCATTGTGCCATAATGTGGCACACGCGTGACGCGGGTTGGCCACCCCTGTACTAGACACTGAAGAAAACGCACTAGGTATCTCCTTTTGCGAAAGAAAGAAAAAGAGAATTAAACTTGCAATATATATTCCTAAGTGTTTCACCCTATATAATTCATATCTAATAAAACATCTACAAAAAAAAAATCAAGAACTGGCCGCTTCACATGATTTTTGAAATACCGTCTTATATACTTAATTACAAGAAAGATTAGTAGCAGCTATTTTCTCTCTCTCTTGAATATAGTTAAAACCAACGTTATTCTTAAAATTTCAATATCCAAATAGCCCATTGTAAAGTATAAAATTTAAAATACATTTTGGAAAATTTGTAGATTTTTTACTTTATAAATTTAAGTTAAACGCAAACGACTGAGGAAGGTATTTGCTCAACTATATATATCTAAGGATAATTAATTTATTAGCTACAGAAAATTCTATATTTCCCATCTAATATTTATTTTCGCCCCGTACATATTCGTGTATAAAATTAAACAGCTAATACTTTCTCAGAAAAGATCACCCAATCTTCAGATTCCAATCCCGTATGATTTCCTTATATGGTTTCTTAGACCATACGTTTCCACGCTTTACTCTCCATTCGAAACCTAAGCTAAAAAATGATTATTTAGCACATTGAAATAACTATACAATCCAATTAAAAACTGGCACAGTGTTGACGTTGCTGTGCCTCGCAGTAAAGATGTTGAATAAAAGCTGTCTTAATGAACGAACAAAAACTCTTTTCTGAAAAGTCTCCATGCTTATAATTCGAATCGTCATATAGTATATAGAGAGGGGGAAGCGTGGAAGAGAGAGAAAGAGAGAGGAAAAGGGAGAGAGGGGAGCGAGGAAGAGAGAGATATGAGAAAGAGAGGGGAGCGAGGAAGAGAAAGGTATGAGAAAGAGAAGAAAAATAGGAGTCCAAGTTCTGAATCCACTGAAAATTAAAAATTATAACGCGATTTAACAAAAATTACAGGAAGGAAATTGAAAATAGAGTTCTTAAAAATTGTGCCGAATGGAAGTTAGAAAAATTAAATACCAATTATCACAAATAAACTATCAAGATTTAATCCTTATTCTAAATTTATTATGAATTAGTTTTAAAAAATTCTGTTTATTAATTATAAATTATAAATTTTTTTAACTTAAAATTTATTGTACTTACATGTAGGTTGAAAATACTTAAATCAGAAAAAATAAAAAAAACTTTAAAAATTTTACTAAATACTGCTTAATTCAAAAATACCCAATTAATTTAATTAATAGATATTTGAATAAAGAAATTCTAAATAATAAGGATTAAATTTCCATAATTTAATAATAATAGGTTATTATTATAAATTTATTATTTTTCCTAGATAGTTATAGCTACCTCCAAATTCTAATTTTAGATAAAATTACATACTTGTTCTCTTAGTTTTTTTTTTTTAATTTAATTTTTTTTTTTAAATCATACATAATCTTAGTGTCCCTAAGCTAATGCTAGTGTGTTTACACAATTCTTAAATTATTATTACAATTCTGTTCATACTTTTGCTAAGTGCTACTATTCAGCCATTCTTATGCTTTGAATCTGCATTTGGGTCCAGAATCTGGCAATAACTTGTTTATTGAACTAAGATTTAGCACGGGCTCTGCATTTTTGAATGCAATTTTTAGGTAAGTTACCTTTTTCTCTTAATGGATTTAGATTTTCTATCCATTATTTTTAATAGGTTTTTGCTCAGAATTATTAACAGAAAGGAGGAAGGATGGCTAGTCACAAAACATGTTCAATCCCACTTTTATGCAAATTATTTTATATATAAGCTGTCCTAAGTCAGCAATGTTTATAATACTGTAGCATCCATACTTTTATATATTTTTTTATATTTAACTCTATTATTTTAATTTTTCATATATCCTTTTAAAATTTATTGTCTGGTTATCCTGCAATTTCAATTCTTTTCAGTTTGGATCATGTTTATTCATCTCTCTCTTGTAGAGAAATTTTGGCTATATATATATATATATATTCTCCCTTAAAAATTCAGCAGTTTTTAACAATTTACATTTCGTTTCCCAGAGTCTCCTCTTTCCAACTTTAAATTCTAAAGTGTGCTTCTTACTTTTTCTTTTTCTTTTTCTCGTTATCTTTTTTGGCTCTTTTCAGTTGAATTTCATCTGCCTTAATTTTGCCTAATTTTCTTGGTTGTGTCCCTGCAACCGTAATTCTGTGAGATAGTTACTCATAAAACTCATATTAATCAGAGATTTTCTTTTGACATCGTGAGCAAATAGATACCGTTCTTTTCATCACACAAAAAGAAAAAATAGTCCATAGTTAATTTGGTTTTTGGATCTCACATCTCTCATATGTTTATCCGCTATTTGTTGACATTAAACCGTATTGTTCGCGACGTCAAAGTTGATGGAACGGTTTCTCTAATCACTGAATGACAAGACTGGAGCTGAAAGATAATATTTTTTTAAGACGCTTCTTCTCTTCTTATCTTTGACAAAATAGCTCCAGACAGAAGATATGACTCTTCATTCTTGTAGGGCAAAGCATAGATTTACGATGAAAACATTCAAATAAAGGGTTATCAGAAATCAGAAGGGTTTGTTTTTCCTCTATCGCATCGAGATTAGCTTTTGACTAGGATTTTATACATCATGCTGTGGATGTAAATTTCACTGCTTTATCTAAATGTTGTCGGAGGTGTTTTTTTTTTCTTCCTGTTTATTTATATCCATGCGTGTTAAATTTAATTCACGCTTCTGGATTTACGTAATTATTATGAGAGAGGAGAAATGTCTATGAGATTTAAATTTTTCTCTATTCAAATGTTGTACTATCATTTAGAAAAATAAATTGAACTTTGTCGTTCAAAATAACATCGTCTATAAAATGGTTTTGTAAACTTTTTCTTCTTTGGTACAGTTAATGGTATTTTTTGAATAACAAATCAAGGTAAAGGAAATAATCCCCCCGCCCAACCTTCTTCCTTTAATTCTAATATGATTTACTGTATAAAGAAAATTTAATATATTACTTATATACTGAATATTTTTTGAAATATTTAGTTTTGCTCCTTTGAAACTATATACCTGTGGTAACATAGGAATCATGTTCACGAACTCGTGACCCGGATTATCGAGTCCTGATGCTAATAAAGAATCGCCGTGCATAGGGGCTGATGCACGTTAAATCTGTAGCTGCTCAAATCCTCAAACTAGCGTGGTGGGAAAGTTAGGAGAGTAGGGGGCTAGCTCAGGTATTATCCTCGCCATTTGACTGTGATTCAAAATTACGAGGTCACTGCCAATAGCCTTCAAGTCGGTTAAAGTGGGGCATTAACAAACACTAACCCGTTGAAATCATATAATCGGTACCAATAATAATAATTTTTTTAAATGAATTGCTATGCTTATGTTAGACTTACGTTTGCTCTTAACTCACAATGGCCGACTAATCATGATCATGAACTCGTGATCAGAATTAATTCTGTCGAGTATGAGGTTCAGTCTTGGTATCACAACAGAATCGCCATATAGTAAGGCTGATATGCGTTAAATCTATCGGGGCTTATGTGTCGTCCTCGTCATTCGACCGTGGCTCAACTTCATGGGGTCTGTTACCAATTGTCGTTGTGTTGCTGTGATGCGGGGCGTTTCTAAATATATTTTCATTTAGTCATAGTATTATTTACATTAAAAAAGAAAGAAAAAATGATAATGTGAAGTCTTCAATTAAAATGTTAAAGGTTTGAAAATTACTATACTTTTAAAGGATTCCGGTACTTACCGTAAAATCCAGCGTATAACGCGCACTTTGAACACAAAAAATATGATCGAAATTTACGGGTGCGTGTTATACGCCGGGTATAAAAATGATAGCTTCGAAAATAATAATAATAAATAAATAAAGAGGAGTATAAAAAAGAAATTTGACTTCTACATGGATCGGGTGAGTGAGTGATTTTGGGGTTTATTGGAGCAAGAGCCGATTTCGGCTATACTGCGCCAAACATTTGTTTTAATATCTGTGGTCTAGACGGGAAGAGAAAGAAAGAATGAATTGAATGACAAGAAAGAGGGTCGAAAATAGAGAAGGATCACTAGGGTACCCCGGGTTCGTGAAACCCGTGTTTACCAATCTACATGGATCGGAATGCAGTTTATTTAAAAGAAATGACATACTTAATGAACTTAAAGGGTTGTAGTTCTAGAAGTATACTTTTTCGAAAGCCTGGGATAATACCTCTAATAAATGACTTCAAAACATGAGAACATTTCACACATACATTTGAGGCTCCTTCGTAAGAAAGGGGGTGCTCGTTATACACCGGTGAGCGTTATACGCAAGATTTTACGGTAATTGAAATATTCAATTATTGTCTCTAAAGCCAAGACACAAAATACTCCCTTTTTTTTCTTAAGAAAATAAATTAAAATGTGTCAGAGCCAGCGAAAGGTTTGTATTGAATTTAGTAAAGTTATCGTGAAATTATTTTTTATAATAATTTAATATCAAAACATTATAATTATTCACCGGTTTTGTTTCATTCCTCTCTCCCGCTTTTAGCCTTAAAAAGAGCAATCATATTTCTTACAGTTTGAATTTTTTAAAAAAAATTTTTGTTAAATCAATCAATTTTTTCAAATTTTAAATTTATAACTTATGCACTGCCATATTAGTTTTTCCTGTTTTGTAAAATAATATTGCTATTGAAAATGTTAACATTTATGATACAAAAAGAATACTGATGATCCTTTTTATTTTTTATACTCCTTGTATTTGTAGATAAAATGTGAGCTTAAGAAATTTTTGGTGTGATGTGTTTGATCAGTTTATCAACAAATGTTATTAGGAAGCCTTATAACATATTGTACAGTTTTTTTTCCATATGAATAACAAATAAAATTTTCTAATAAGGTAAAAAGATTGTAAGTATTCGATCCAAAGTAATGTAAACGAAAATGCTTTTGAATTAAATATATATGTATGAAAATAATAGGATCATTTTATAAAACGTACCATGAGTTTTATTGCGTTTAAAATTGCACAGAAGTATGTAAAATGTTTTAGAAAGTCTTAAAATTAGTTTCTAAAGTTATATTCATGGATCACTTCAATATATTATTCATTGAATGTCCTCAGATTCGTTGAATGCCCTCTCCTCAATCATGGAAACTAAAATATCCATTTTAGCAAAAAACTTTCCTCGAGTTATTTCTTCATCCCAATTACTTCAAGTTATTTAATGGACTAATGGTATTTTACATAAAGCAATTAAAAGTTATATAAATTTAGTTTAAACGTTAAGAATATCATAATTTACACTTCCATTTTATATTTCCAGAAAATAATTTCGATCAGTGGTCGGGAGTTTAAAGTCGCATACTCTCAAAGAAACATGGATTAGAGCAAAATGAGACTCAGATAGTTTTTAAAAAATACATAATTTTCCCAGTATAACATATACAGTCGACTTTCGATAATTCGAAGTTGGAGGGACCAATAAAAAAACTTCGAATTATCAGAGGGTAGGGAAAAAAAATCCAAAAATACTCGAAGAGAATTTTAAACTATGTAACATTTAAGTTTGGAACTATGTAATAAAACAACAATTGTACATAAGTATAAAATTATTTTAAAGTGGCTTTTAAAAAGTACACAGATATTATACAATATAAATGTTATACGGAGTTAAAAATCCTGTATTAAAAGAATACATCCAATACATTCATACACAATCCTAAGCATATCTTCTTCACAATAGTGGACCATCCTTTCTGAACACATGTGTAACAAGACCACGTGTTAAACAAAAGATATGGACGGCTGACAGCAGGTGTGTTTGGACTATTGTCCACTTGAAGAAGGAAAGAAATAAAAATGTATTTTCCCCTCATGAACCGGAAAATACTAAGAAGGGGTAGCGGACAGATGGTCATTAAAGGGGCTACGTTACAGAGGAGACACGCAGAGACAGTACAACACAAAACGTGTATATTTCAACCTGTTTGCTACAGGAATGTACATGATAGTGAGTATTCGAATTGTCGAGATTTTCATATAACTTCGAATTATCACGTGTTGTAGTCTGGCCCGTTACAGATTTTATATCGAATTATTGAGTGTACCCAAACGTATTGTTTTAGTTCGAAATATCAAGAGTTTTTCTCGGGACTGAGCATATACTTCGAATTAACGAGAGGTTCGTAGTATCGAAGGTTTGAATTACCGAGAGGAGACTGTATAAATAAAAATACGTATAAATAATTTTTTAAATAATACAACATTCATTTTTGTAGTGCTAATTTCAAATTTAAATGCAAATC
Source organism: Trichonephila clavata (assembly GCA_019973975.1). Lineage (NCBI taxonomy): Eukaryota > Metazoa > Arthropoda > Arachnida > Araneae > Nephilidae > Trichonephila > Trichonephila clavata. The sequence goes on along the minus strand of BMAO01038253.1, from coordinate 18,586 downwards.
TTTTTTTTTTAATTCGAAAATTCATTTTTTAATAAAATTGACGACGTCACACTGAGTTGAGATCGTTTTTGAATGAGGCATGGTAGTACAACCACTAATATGTAAAATTTAATTAATACAGAAGAATTATTAGAATCGAAGCGATAAGCAACATTATATTCATCTCAAGCATTTCTTAATGGGCTAAATTTATAACAGTCACACGATAAATGCAATAACGTGTTTTACGTTATTCGAAACAGCTATTAAACTTGTACTTTTTGTACATTTTGTAAGATTTAGATATAATTTCAAATTTTATAAAGGATTACGATGCTCAAAAGTGTTAAAATTACTCAATACTTTACGAAATTTACCAATATATACATACATGTTTACAATATTCGTGTACTTTTAAATCTAGGGTATTTTATTTACCCATTTGCATTAATACTAAGAAATATGTACTTTTAAAAGAAAGTTTCTGTAAAAAGCAAAAGTTGGTCACAGCGAAGCATATGAACGGATTAGTTGAAAATTCGGGATTATGGTTATGTGATTATGACGTCATATGAATTAAGGCCAGTATTAGTAGATTTTATTTATTCATTAAGTTAATTTAAAGTTTTCTCAAGATCTTTGGAAGGGAATTACCGTAAAATCTGGCGTATAACTAACGTGACCAGACGTCCCGTTTTGAACGGGACTGTTCCTTTTTATAATTACCAGTCCCGGTGTCCCCGAAATTAACTCTGGGACGTAAAATTGTCCCGTTTTCGAAAACCGGGTGAAGCTGTTCAGAAAGCTGTATTGAAACTTGAAGGTCAGACTGTATCGGCAGTTGAAGCTGCAAAAGAAATCAATCAACTGAAAGACAATTTGACTCAGAAACACACCAATCAGTCTCGTCCATTTACGATCCGTCAATTAATGGGGAAATCAAAAGATAATGGTACTTATATAGAAGAAGAGTTTTTGAAAAGAACGGGTACAGAATTTTATAAATTAAGCCGTAAATATCTGGAGCAGTGAACTTGATTTCTTACCAAAGTAATGGAGATATTTTATTGGGCAGATTTAAAAAAAGGTCTCCTCATGGGAAGACGTTCGAAAATCTCTGGATGTATTAATTGAAAAGGAGTAAGTATATTGACTGTTTTAAGATACAGAAGTTTTTGACGAATTTTCATTAATTTCTAGCTACATTACATCACAAAAAGTAACAGAATAAAAATGATCTAAATGTTTCCACGGAAACTCGTTGGGTGAAAGTATTCAAACACTTTTACGCCAACAATCTACAGCATGAAAACTTTTCTATTTTATTTGAATATATTTTATGTTTGCCTGCTACAAATGGGTTCCAGTAGAAAGAGTATTTTCTAATGAACAAATTGTGGACATCTGAGAAAACCCAGTTACTAATTTCAGTTCTAAAGGTGATGTTGATAATTAAGATGAATATAAAAAAAAACGTGCCAAGAGTTTCATTCTTACTTAAAATCTCCACCAGCTATATTAAAGCAAATTTGTTCCTCTGATAAATATAAATATAACTGAACATTTGGGTATATTTTTTAATTCGTAACTTTTAAGCTAACTAACTTTTTCTGAATAAATAACTTTAAAAAAGTGTTTTTTTTTCATTGTATACCTGTTGATTGACCTAAACAAAACAATTTCCCTTTTTGAGTCAAAGAATAAATGGTCACGTTACGTACAACGCGCACCTATACTTTCAAGCTGCCTTTTTTAATTTTTAGGTATATTCGCCATATAACGTGCACCTCCAACTTTACGAAGAAACCTGAAATGTGCATGTGCAATGGTCTTATGTTTTGAAGACATTTATTCCAGGTATTATCCCGCGCTTTTGAAAAAACAGTATACTTCGAGAACTGTAAATCTTTAAGTTCATAAGGAACGTCATTTCTTTTAACTAATCAGCATTTCTCTCTATACAGAAATCTTAGTTTTTTTCTATGTTCATTTTTTTATTATATTTTTAAAGCTTTCATTTCTATACCCAGCATATATATAACGCGCCCTCGTAAGTTTCGATCTTATTTTTGTGTTAAAAGTGCACGTTATACACCAGATTTTACGGAACTTTTCGGGAAACAAGAATATTCTCTGTCTTCCATCTAATTTAACCTATTGCATAATGCATCATTTTCTCTCTTACATTCTCAACAATACATTGTTTGTTACGGCAACTTGTTCTTTAATGTATAAAAGTATCTATCATTAGGTAACAATTATCGAATTTAAATAATACAAATAAAACTTATTGTAAGTTGTGCTAATAACTAAAAATACAAAAAAATATATATATACTAAGCTGAAAAAAACTTTAATACATATTTTAATGTTCAAATTTAAAGTTTTAACTGTTTAAGAGAGACGTATGCTTATGAACTGTGAATTCAGTTTTGCTCCCCTTTGTGGTTATTCTTTTTAGGTTGAATTAATGCAGGGGTGGTCAACTCGCGGCACGGCGGGGTTGTAACACTGGCACGCGAAGACCTATTGAAACATTGGAAAGTACAATACAATAAGAAATAACAATTTTATTAAAATGTGGTTGTCTCAGACAAAAAACCTCAAAATTGATAAAAGCACAATTAATTGAATTGCAGTTGGAAATTCCATGTAAAGAATACGCCGTCTTTGTTGTGTGCACTGGCTTTCAGAAAAAAGTGCACTAGCGAGATTTTGGGATTTGAGTGAGCGCGTGTTCCAGTGAGTGCTTGCCACTCAAGAATGAAGACTGGCTATGGGATAAGGCTTTTCTTACCGATGTTGTGGAATATTTAAATAATATAAACTTAAGATTACAGGGGTAAGATTAGATTTTTCCAATCCTATAGTTGGTCATATATCTTTTGTTTACAAACTTTTCATCTTTTGTTTCTATTTTTAAGAAAAAAGCTTACACGTTTCACAATAATACAGCAACTATCTACCAAAATTAATACAGTAGAACGTCGTTTTCCGAACGTTTTCTATCTGGAGCGTCAAATATCCGAACCAAGAGAATCATAGACCTTGCAGCGAAAAAACGAATGTGTACAATGGTACAGTGAAAAATAAGTGATTATTTTCCACAATAAAGGTAAAATTGCGATATTTTGCACCATTTTGCTTTTTCTTCAAATACGCTTCCCGCATGTGATTATCTTCATTATTTGTATAGTGTCCGGTTTCATATACTGCATGGATCGCATTCAGTTTTCGGTTATCCGAAAAATCGCGTATCCGAAAGATGTCCGGTCCCAATTGATTCGGATAAACGGCGTTCTATTATATAGTATTTTGTACATCTTAGTTTATAATAATTCTTCAGTATTAATAATGGTAAATTTTTTTATCTAAAAATGTTTACATGCTTCTTAAGCATAGAAAATACTTTCATTGAAGGTCAGCTTGTTTTTTTCTAGAATAAATATAATGTACGTTATATTTTCACTAAAATTTAAAAAACATAAATAAAAATCCGGTTTTTTTTCCTTCATAAATGATATGAATGAAAATTTTTTTTAAAGGTAAACAAATGAGAAAAGTGGCTTTAAGTTCGAGAACATCAATAAATTAAACAAAAAATTATGAAATTTTTTGATTTGCTGTAAGATAATTTAAAAAAATCCAAACAAAATAAATTAGAGTTATAAAAAAAACCTAAAAACACGCTTTTGTAGCGAATCGAATTGAAAAGTAAAAAATAATTCTTAATATAAGAATAAAATGATTAACAAGAAAATTAATGCCATTATGGTAAGAGCGTGGGGTGCTGCATTTTGAAATACAACTTGTAAGAAATTATAACAATTGATATCGAGCACCCCACGTTTTTACCACAATAACATTAATTTTCTCATTAATCATTTTATTCTTGTATTAAGAATTATTTTTTACTTTTCAGTTCGATTAACTACAAAAGCACATTTTTTAGTTTTTTAGAATATCATTTATTTTGTTTCTTGGTATTTATATTAATCATGAGCGTTTTTGCTTTAGGATTGTAACTTAATATTTTAGTCGCCAAATCAGGAAATGCGAAATCGTTAATCCTGATGATCCTGATCAGGACAATGGAACAAAATTATTAAATTATTGTATTGTCATCGGTCCTTGACGAGTGTGCAAAATTTCGAATTAACCGGATCTTTTAAAGTGAGTAAAGATCGAGTTCAAAGATTCCGTTACATACAGTTGAAGCTAATAAAAGCGTGTTAAATAAAAAAGATGGTTATCGGTCACTTCATTTTGCTCTTTTTTTTCTCAAGCTATAATTTAAAAAAAAAAACCCTTCTGAGATTTTATATTAGAAAAAGTCTGTTTCACACACACACACACACACATTATATAAAGTTATCAGTAGCTGTGTTATAACATATTAAAATTCCATATTATAATTGTTCTTTATTTTAAACAAAATTCTACTTAAATACATACTACAGGTAAAATTAAACTATACAAATGCATTTTTGTAGAAAGCTTAAATTGCCTAAGATTTTACCGAAAACTCGTTCAAGAAAAGTTTATTAAGAATTTTTTACTTGCTTGAGATTACCGTTGCTTTTTTTTATTTGTAATCCGTCATTTCATTCAGAGGACTATAAAAACTCTTTAATTATTGAATACAATACAATATTTTTGCTACTTTTGACTCTTAATGCTTAAGGCTGTATGAATTATTTAACATTTTACTTTTAACTAACACGATGGTGATGACGAACCTCGTAGTAATTTATATTCATAGCCAAGAGACGAAGACGACACATGAGTTGGCGCCCCTTTTCCGAGCTATTGAATGTTGTCTTTTCTATCAATTACTTTGCAATTCCTTAATAAAATGAATAATTAAATAAGAAAATAAATTAATTTTTTAAAGTTTTTAATTTTTTATGATTGTATCGATCTTTTTCAGCTATTTAACTTTTTCAATTCGAATTATTTTCATTTTTCAAATAAATAAATAAAGCTTAATATTTCTAGTTTCAGTCTAAGTCAGCGTTTCTCAAACTGTGGGGTGCGAAAACAAAAAGATTATTTTATTAAAAAGTCGAAGAAAAAAGATTATTTAAACAAAAATATTAATTTACTGAAAGTAAACAAACAAAATATATTCAAACGTAATAAAAAATAAAACACTCATTTGCTCTCATATAATACACTCATAAATGTATCAGTACTGCACATGTATTTTATAATTAATTTATCAATACTAAAAGTTAAGAAAAAGTTTAATAATTACCAATTGCCATATATAATTTTTTTACAAAAATCAACACTTATCTGGATAATTTGTACGATTTATAATTAATCTTGAAAATGCGGATTAAAAGTTACGGGATTCACTCCCCAATGCCACCGTTTTCCATGTAGGCATGCGTATGTGATGTGTTGTGGGATGAAAATAAATAAATAAATGAAACCTTCTCTGAAATAAGGAAATCCTTTGCAAACATACACTCTCAAGGTCCTTTTATTACACTCCAAAGCCTTCGGAGAGAGAGAGAAAATATTAACGTCGCACTGATTAGCAACACGAGGGCTTTTGGCGACGGTCCGCGTAATTTTGAATCGTAGTCAAGTGACGCGGACGACACCTGAGCTGGCTCTCCTAACTACCACACCACACCAACGGCAGGACGTTTGAGCTCTCGACAGATTTAACGTGCATGGCTCCCCTACACGGCGGATCTTTAGTGGTACTAGGATCGAACTCATGACACGCTAGCCACGATCCGATGCCTAGACCGCTCGGCCACCGCGGCCCCAAAGCCTTCGGAATAATTTTATGGGTTGCAGTGCACAGAGAAGATCGTAGTTCGAAAGACGTATATGTACGTCCATAGCATTTAACGCTTTGGCTGAGTGAGACCTTTATATACACCGGTGGCCCTTAAGAGGTTAAAGCCATTTTGCAGCTTCAGCGTTAAGGCATAGTATTACTGAATTCAATATATTGTTATTGTATGGAGGGGAGATAAAAATTATGATTGAATGTTAAGTCGCAAATATTGAAAGTTTGAGAAGCACTGATATAAGTAATTCATTATCTTACATCACCAAAAAAGTACTATTTTAATAAAGAATTCAAGTCCATGAGGAATTTTGCTTACATAACAATAAGCATAGTGTATTGTAAAATTCCCGTATTTGCAGATTGATAATGTATTAATGCACGGGTACTCGACCTTTTTTCCTGCCGGGCCACATTTAAATTACAAGTATTTCACACGAGCCGCAAAATGAGGATGATGGGGGAAGGGGGGACACTATAAGACCAAAGCAACATTGCAAAAAGAAAAATTGTTCAAATTATTAAAATTCATTTTTTTTGGCATTTGTTTTAATACTATATTAACCTAATTATCAAACACATACATAAAAAAATTACATTTACTTTAATACATTTTTTTACTGATTTATGGGTAGTTTCAATTTTCTTCCTACCATGACCAAGCCTCTTGTTTACATTACTATAAAAAAATGGAAATTGATAACAGAATTCATAGAGGTAATTGCTTGATTGATTGAATTTCCCACTAAATTTTTAGTATATTTCTCTTAAATAATTGAATTTCTTTATTGTCACTTGGCCACTACAGGAACACTCGGAAAAAACCGGCGGGCCGCAGGTTGAGTATCACTGTATTAATGTCACCAATGACACTATCAATCACTATATTAATGTCATCAATCTTATAATGAATCAATCCGAGACCTATCAATCAATAGACAATTTAAAAATTATTTATTAATTAAGGGGCCGCAATTAAAAATTTTGGAATTTTGAGATCACTGAAATAATAAGCGCATAATCAGCCAAAGCAAAAATGCTTTCTTATAAATAAATTTTCAAATTTACTTTCTATAGTAAATTGGAGTTTATAAAATTAATTTAATTAAATCGAATTTCCTTTCTTCCCATGAAAAAAAAATTGGTACTATTTTCAGTAATAGCATTTCGTCGTAATAAACGAAAAACAAATCCTATTTAATGAATTTCGCTTTAAATTTTGTTACACTTCATTGAGATAAAAAAAAAAATCGAAATATTGTAACTCTTTTTATTATATATTTTTTCAGTACAAAGCTACTACCTTAAATAGATCTTCACATTAACGTTGACTTTAATAATTAAACCGAATAATAATCAATCATAAAAAAAATTCTAAAAGTCCATAACGGTTTTTTTTTTTTTTTTTTTTTGTAAGAATTATGAATAATTAGAACATATTAATTTTCACTGAACCTAAAGTTTGCTGCTGTTTCCAAATAAGAAATCTATTCAACTTTTCGTAAGCATTCAAGTGCTAAAACTTTCTCATCACTACAGTAACAGAACACTTGAAATTAATAACAAATTTAGTTATGTTTTTTTTTATTTCGTTTGGCGAAGTCGTCTCATTTATTATGTAGGACTAAAAGCAACGCGAGGAAGAAAAATATGTAAAAGTGCATAAGAAAAAAGAATTTCCGTAGTAAGCGACAGTTTAAATTCTCTGTGGGGTAGAACTACTTAAATCGACACGTGACGTCCATGTACAACGTCCCATTTTTATCTCTATAAGAAGAAAGAAAAACGTAATAGGCTTTTCTTCCCAAATGGAATAACAACTCAACTCAACTTAGAAAGAAAGAGAAAAATGGGACTAATATTAAGATAGAATATCGTAAAAAAATAAATCTCTCTTTTTTTTCTTTTCTTTATTTGTTTTATTTCTATTTTCGAACGAGGAGCAGGTGTGTGATGAGTAATTTTTAAGTTTTTCGCAGGACAGTTTTTTTTTTAAATTATATAATCGCGTCCTTGAAGATTTCAAACGCTCTCATGCAAAAGAAAGTAAGGCGTGTTTTTCTCATCTATGAATATGCTTAGAGTTTTTCATATAATTTAAAAGAGGGAAAAAACAGATTTATTTATCTCTCACTTGTTAATTTTATTGGACATCATCTTACAAATACATATCGTATAAATAAATGAATGTTTTTTTCACTGGGGGGGGGAGAAACACACTTTTTTCTCTCTCACACTCACAGTGTGTGTGTGTAAATTAGCATTTTAAAATAATTTATAGAAAGATTTGGAGAAAAATGATTTTGTATAATAGGCTGTTTTTAGTTATTGTTTTGTTGTTAGGTTATTGTTTTTCTGCAAATTATTTCCTTTGTTAATTCTCAGTGTCGCACACAAAGGAGTGGTCCTCGGGTCCTGACCACCCCACCCTCCTGTCCCTTGATTCTTTTTCGATTCATTATAATCCTATGTTCATATTATATAAAATTTAATTAAGCATTTATAATTACTAATTGATTACATTAATTAATGCTGATTATTTATTCGATAATTAATTTTTTACTGTTTTTTTTTACCCAACGATCGACAAAATAAAATTTTAAAAAAAATGTTTGGTAGCGTATTGGGGTATGATGCGAGAATGGTAGACGTTCGACCTTGGCCCCCTTCTTTCTTTGAAAAATTCTTGTGTGCACCCCTGTATGTATGCAATACTCAACAAAAATCAATGCATCAATATTTATAAGCATTATTTTTATAAGTCGTAGTGAAAATAATACATTAATATGTATTAGCATTGTTTTTTATATAAGTCGAAGTGGAAATAATGCATGAATATTTATTAGCATTATATTTCTATAAGTCATAAAGGAAACAATTCCATCAATCATTATTAGCACTGTTTCCTACACAATCATATTTCATTATAATGCCATTTGTTCAGCGTGTATGTAAATTTTTATGCTAAAATCAGACGCTTTTTTTTGGTGAGAATTTGTAAAATGTGTAGATTTTGGAGAAATTTTGCATAATAGTTAAATTACTTTCTCTCACGGTAGAATTATGAAATCTGATGGAAAAATTTGAGCATATTTAATTTCTACCAAAACCTTTCGAAACAGGAACATTTCAATAATTTAAACCCAAAGCGTAAGAAATTTGCGGTATGTACTCAAACAGTTAATAATTTTCTACTCAGACCCAACATATCAGAGTGCAGGATTCAAAATGATATCACGTGAATATTGATTAGGTTTAATAAATATCTCACGATGGGCTAATTTCACGAGACGTCATAGTCACATGATAATGACAGCCAAGTGTGTTTCAAACCAATCAGTTTAAAAACTCATGTGACGTCATAGTCACACGATAAAAACAATCGTGTGTTTCCAGCTAATCAGTTTATGCTCTTCATTGTGTTGCCAACTTTTGCTCTTCGCAGAAACTTTCTCTTAAGAAGTACATATTTGTCAATAATAAGTACGCACATGCGTATACAAAATGCACTTTATTTAAAGTACATGCATAAAATAAGATTTTTTTCCTCTTAAATGTTTCAGAAGAAATTTTTTTATAACTTTTGAGCAACTTTATATATACCCAATTATAAAATTTGAAATTTTACACATCGAACAACAAGTACAGTTAGTTTAGCGTCTCTTTTGAATTCAATGGGGAATACGTGTTTGTCTTTATCCTGACCGTCATGAATTGAGTCCATTTGATTAATATATCGTTACTGAGCATATAAACTGAGGAAGTTTTGGTTGTGAAAACTTGAGTTCTCTGGATTTACATCAACTACTAAAAACGTCTCCATTGTTTCCAAACAGTTCCCACAAATTGATATTTATTTATAAAATTCAGCCATTCCCATGCAAGTTGGAAATGATTCGGAACAAAATAAATAAAATAAAATAAAAATACATTAATAAAAAGTTCAGTTTTGCACAGATACAGCGCTTATGTTAGTACCGATTAAACGGTCTACTATTGGTTTAAGGATTATTATCGTTGGTCTATCTTACTTTTTGTATTTCGTCGGATTCGAATCCTGCTTCACTAAAGACACGCCATATAGTTGTTTTGATGCAAGTTAAATCTATAGAGGTGTTAGTCATTGGCGTGATGTGGAAGTTTAGAAAATGGATACCACCTCAGAAATCGTCGCTTTATCTTAGTTTAAGATAAGGAGGTCCGTCATCTACATCTCTCAAGTAGTTTCGCAGTACAACTTTAATCAGCAATCAATCTCTGTTATACATTTTAGGTACCATTATTTTTACATAGGAATTATGTTCTGTCTCACCAATAATCAAAATCATTGACAAAATTATATATATATAATCAAAATTTCTCTACAAGAGAGAGATGAATAAACATGATTAAAACTGAAAAGAATTGAAATTGCAAGATAACCAGACAACAGAATTTAAAAGAAAGTATGAAAAATTAAAATAATAGAGTTAAATATAAAAAAATATAAAAGAATGGATGCTACAGTATTATCAACATTGCTGACTTAGGACAGCTTATACATAAAAAATATATATATAAAAGTGGGTTTGAACATGTTTTGTGGCCAGCCAACCTTCCCCCTTTCTGTTAATAATACTGAGCAAAAATCTATTGAAAATAATGGATAGGAAGTCTAAATCCATTATGAGAAAAAGGTAACTTACCTAAAAGGTTGCATTCAGAAACGCAGAGCCCGCGTAAAATCTGAGTACAATAAACAAGTTATATATTGCTAGATTTTGATCCCAAATACATATTCAAAGCAAAGCAATGGCTGAAAAGTAGCACTTAGCAGAAGTATGGAAAGAATAGAAATAATAAATTAAGAATTGTAAACATACTACCATTATCTTAGGGACACTAAGATGACATGATTTAAAAATATAAAAATTAAATTAAATTTAAAAAAGTAATTTTATTTAAAATTAGAAATTGGGGGTATCTCTAATTATCTAAGAAAAATAATAAATTTATAATAATAATCTGTAGATAAAATATGGAAATTTAATCCTTACTATTTAGAATTTCTTTATTCAAATATCTATTAATAAAATTAATTGGGTATTTTTGAATTAAACAGTGTTTTGTAAAATGTTTATAGTTTTTTTCCCGAGTTATTTGAAACTAGAAATTTATTGCGTTGTGCGTAATTAATAACAATATTTCTGAATATAGAAACATGCACATTACTCTCCCAATGTGGTACTTTTATAATATTGAAATTAAAGTCTTCTCATTTTTCATAAATATTAGTAACTTATTTTATAATTTTTTAATTTAATTTCTATATCGAGAAAATTTGCTTCATAATTGTTACTATTTGTCTGAATTAAATTAAGATATTGTGGATAAAAATTAATGTTATTTTTAAAGTTATCTTGTTTGCAAAAAATGATTATATCATCTATAGAGCGAAAAAGTAATATTCTAAGTTGTTTATGAAACTATTTCCAAAATAATGTAAACATAAATTGGCAAGACAGTTGCTAGCAGGGCCACCTTGTGGCAGATCTTAATCTGTAGATAATAATTACCATTATGATAAACATAGTTCTCTTTTTGAACTAACCTAAGAAGAGAACCAAATCTATCATATTTGACATTTTTAAACAAATTATCTTTATGTAATTTTACTAGTGTTTTTATCATATCATCAATATTAATTGAGTTAAAAAGATCTTCAAAATCTAAACTAAATACTGAAAATATCTTTTTATCTTTAATTTGTGCAATAAGTTCTGTACTATTTTTAAGAATGGCTGAAGTTTTTAGATTATTTATTGTATCTTGTAACATTTCATGTAGAATTTTGCCTGATTTGTTGATATATGTATTAAAACCATTAGTAACTGTTCTAAACTTTACTGGATCTTTATGAAATTTAGGAGTAAGAAATACACGTGGAAATTTAAAATTATTATTAATTTGAATTTTTAATTGTTTATGAAAAGCCAAAATTCGATTATTTATTTCTCTATCAGAAATTAAAGACTTAATAAAAGCTGTATTATTATCAAAATGTTTGTTGATCATTAAACTATAATAGTATTTACAAATGAAGGCAAAATTTCCTGGCACTTTATCAATATAAACTATAATAAATTTATTTTGCAATTTTTTAAATCTAATTTTTAGTATCATTAAAAAAGATGTTATTATCTGTTCTAAAGTTATATTTATTAATTTGTTGTGTAATATTACATTTAAATTCTGTGAATGCCTCTAAAGGCATACTATATTTAATGGCAATTTTGTAAATGAATTGCTCAATATCATTATATAACTGATTTTTGATAATTTTATTATTATTGGAAATCCTAAGTCTAAAAAAACAATACCGCTATTCATTATATTTCTTAAATTATTGTATCTTACAATATTGAGGTCACCAGTAATATATTTTTAGATTATTCACTTCTTTTAAATTTTTTATATGGTTTTCATTTTTTTACGAACAATTCACGGTGATTTTTATAAATTTTTAACAATTTCATCTCTTAATACTTTCCTGTATTTACCATTTTCCATGGCTTCTTACAAGAAAATTCATTTACTAGTTTTCTGTTTTAAGTTATTAAAGACTATATATGTGTTAGATCAAAATTTTAACTTTTTATAGAATAGTTTTCTACTATTAAGTACGTAGGTTGAGTCGTTTTATATTACAATATTATAGAATTTTGTACTTTAAACCATACATTTTACAAAATAATAATTTCCAGTTACATTTTTTTCTTATTTTTCTAATCTATTAATATAAGCAAGCAATTGTCCCTTGAAACAATGTTTAATCCTATACTCTTAGTTCCAAACCTATGAGTGTAATGATATAACTGCACTATGTATAGTCAATCCACTTTGCCCTGTAAGTTAAATGTATAGCAATAATGGTTAAATATATGTATATGTTTTAATTTAACGAATAAATTATTGCATTTTTATCCCCGCAACATCCCATTCCTTAAAGATTTTTAAAAATAATGAAAATTGCAAAAAAAAAAAAAAAAAAAAAATTAATTTATTCCTGCTTTACTGTTAAAAATTTTACAATTAAAAATAAACGATTTTCATAAATAATCAGTTTTATAAACAGATCAATAAAAACAATGATTCAGGTTGTGGCAAGTCGAACATCAAATGTTTCTCACCTATTCACTGAATAATTATTTTTAAAAAATTTCAAATGCTTCATTCGTAATTTTTTTTTTTTTAAGAAACAGCATTTTTTTTATTCGTTGATTAAATTTATCAAAAGTGAATGGGAGTAAATTTTTTTAATCTTTAAGACAGTAGATACTCAGATTTAATTTCAAAATACATTTAACGATTTAAAAAAATAATAAAATGCGTGGTCTTTTTACCATTAAGTTATGTATCTTAACGGATCACTTACAGAAGAAGAAGAAGAAAAAAAGAACATATTTTTACGATTAAATAGTATGCACTATGACAACAAAAAAACTTCGAAAAATTCTTTTCCAAAGGAAATCTTATCGAAATACTCGGTAAGTACCATTTCACAAATATTTCACCTTCTATCTTTAATTACCTCTCACTTTACAAACCACGCTAAGTATCAGAGGGTGAAATCTTCGTTTTACGACTTTAACTAACAATCAAGCACTATAAAAACGGAGAGTCTGCAAACAATGTAACCGACAAAAAATATCTCTTTCGATTACTACTGTATCTTGACAGATCTACGGGCGATCTCAGCGGGAATCTGATAAGACCTCGCCGCCGGAATGAATATCAATTCGGCGGGTTTGGGATAACGTTTCCCCACGCCGACTTTCGATCGCGGCTACCTGGACTCGGTCCAAGGACTGGAAAAGAACTTACTGTATTCGTGTTTCTTCTAAAAAAGTTATTTTGATTAATATCGATTTCCGGTTTTTAATACAAAGAAAAGAAAAAGACTTTTCTTTTTTGCTTTAATGCATTGTGTTGAGATTTTCATATTTCCGTCTAATTCAGTAGAGAAAAGACTCTTACATTATTATTAATAGTATAAGGTATATACAATGAATTTCCTGTAATTCTTTATTTAGTTTCATTCACTTAGTTTTATATTATTAATTAATATACGAAAAATAGAGCCATTTTCATTAATCAAATAAAATAAATAGGAAATAAATCATTATAAGTTAAGATTTGTTATCATAAGGTAACATTTTCATTCTACTTTGACCTGAAGCTCAATCACCATAATTTCCAAAAAGCCCCTCTACCTTAAGGCAATAAGAAAAATGTTGCTTTTCCCCATTATTCATATCTTTTTTCAAACAATAGCAGTATTTTAAAATTCTGTATGAAAATAAGGAAAACATTTTTCATTAGGTACTAACTTTAAAAAATGCTTATTTTATTTTTGCTGTAATTTTTTTTTTTTTTTTTTTTTTTTTTTTTTGCTACTGAGCATATATTAATAGAATCATTTCTCGTAAATTTAATTGCTTTAAATTTTGATAAACAAAAAAAAAATAATAATAGTTGAGAATTATTTGCTGTTTTTCTTGTTTCTGAACTAGTATTTTAGCATCTCCGGAAAATATTCGTCTGCAGTTAGGGATAAGTGCTCATTTCACAAATAACGGTTAGTATAGATGAACAAAGAAATATCCCCCAATGCTAATTTTTATCTATTCATCAAAGTGCAAAAGCTAAAGATTGATCAGTATAATCCATCACTGATTTATCCGATTGATTCACAAACAAACAGTCATTACACTTAACTACCTTTTGCTAATTTCAGCCAAGTGTAACTGAACTGAAGAGAGAAAAAGAAAAGGTATTTAAAAACCGAATGAGAAACTAATACGTGTTAAGCCTTTTAAAAGGTGTTTGTTTTGAAAGAGTTCAATAGCCTTTGATAATCTGTATAAGAACAGTGACATTCGAAGATGAAAAACACTTTTTCAGTCGTGCAGAAAAAATACGTATCAACATTTTGTAAATGATTTTGCACAAAAGATTAATGTAATGAAAATTAACAATATTTTTCAAAAGTTCACAGTTTTCTTCTCAACGAGACAGTAGAGGAATTGCAGAACAATGGTTGTTATATCAGAGAACAACTTTAAAATTAAATATTATTTATATTTCAATGTGCATTCCTCATTACATATAATTCTTTACATGTCTGTTTCCTGAAGGTTATGAATTTGCAAATATTAATTTTTGTATTCAAATTCTCCTGTGTTAATAAAAAATGAAAGATTGAATAGCTAATATAAAATTTTGCTTGTATAATTTTTAAAAGCAGCATAATGTGATCGCATAATACTAAAAAAAGCTCAGCCAATTTAGGTGTCCTCCTCGTCACTTGACTAGGATTCAAAATAACGAGGCTCATTACCAGTACATCTTGTGCTGCAACGTAAATTAAAGCAAATCACTAAGCCTAACTTTTTGAAATGTGAATTTAATAAAGATCAGAAAATTTAAATCGTGATACATATTTCATGGATAAAAGTCCCCTGTCAAAATGCAACTGTAGATGTATAAAGAATTTTAAGTTTAAAAGTAACTTTTTTTAAGTAATTTTCACAATATAAATTATTTCTGCTATTAATCTCAAGAATTTACTAACTTCAATAAACAATACCATGAGAAAAAAATATTTCTTTCTGTTATATAATTCAACAAAAATCATTACAACATTCCAAATACTATTAAGATCAAGTTAACAAGTTGCCTTGTAAGATATACTTTTGTTTTTCGTCACGTTTTATTTAATTTAATGTGGACTGTGTTTTAAAACATAGAAAAATGAATAAATATATAAAGTTAAGAACTCTAATGGTTTTTTGTAGAAAGAACTTTGGTATATTTTTGTTATTAATTATTTACATTGGTGCTCTAATTTACTCACAATATGATTACACATACACTCTTGAAATTTGATTTTTTTTCTACTTAAAGGACACGCAGTGAAAATCATGGAAAGAATTTAAAATACATAAATATGCAGGAATGTTTCTTAATTAAGAATGATTCAACAAGATTTAAAATGAGCTTGACAGTGGCCTACAGCATAAAATTAAATCTGGGATTAAGAGTTACGTAATAAAGTAAAAATGTTCGTTAAAATAAACTTTTAGAGAATTTTGAGCAAATTTGTAAGAGACAAACTTTTAGAAATGAATAAGATGATAATTAAAGGGAAAAATAGCTAGTTTCAAAAAAATTCACGAAATATTTAAAGTTCAAGATTTTTTCAAAATTACAGAAGAGTACTATTATTTATTCTCTTCTGTCCAACTATCCTCTCAAGCTCATTGGTTCTCTCAATTGATTATATGAATTTTTATCCATTAAATCTTTATTGGTAACAATGTTCTTAAAATCAATTTATAATTCTTAGTGGAGGTCACGCCCCTATCGACATCCTTGATTAAGTTAATGCTATATGTTCTGAATATTAATTAGATATATATGCAAAAATTAGATTCAGTACAACGTATTTTGATCAAAAAAACATACAGAAATTTTTTTTAAAAAATTGAATGTTTCAATAATTTATAGAAGTTGAATTTTCCGATTTTAGATTTATCCATCTGTTATAAAAAGTAAATGAGCTAAATATTAAAAATATCGTCTGGTAGAAAGCCTAGAAATTTAGGCGCTCAAAGTTTGGTTTTTTTTCATCCGTTTTAATAACAAATAGTATGCATGATTTCACGTATATTTGTCGAAACGTAATAATTTATCATTCAATTATTATAATTATTTCAATAAATTTTGTCCTAATTCGTGTTTGTTTCACTTACTTAGTTTGCATAATACAATTAATTCCCTGTTTTTATAAATTTATAACATTTTTATCGTAGTATCTTTAATTCTTAAAATAAATTAATTTCAAAATGATTTTTTATTGGATAATTTTTAAAAACACAGTTTCAAAATAGGGGGATTGTCAATTTGGGAGAAAATTGAATACCTTTAAAATTCCTTTAAAAAACTCCCTTCGAAAAGACATAACTATAAATGCATTGTAATCAACTCTATATAAAAAAAATCTTGAACTTTCACTATAAAAAACAAACATACCATTGACACATTAAACAAATAAATCATTCCTTTCCGAATTTTTAAGGGAAGTCATATTTTATTTTAGCACTGAGTTGTGTTTCACATAAGCAAACCCCTTAAAATTCGTCATAAAAATCAGTGACATTAAAAGCAATATGTATATATTAGAAATTTTGATTTATAATGACCATTAAGCAGCATACCGTTTTCTATTGTAATAATAAAAACTCTTTAGAAATTTTTAAGTAAACTTCGTGTGATGGAATTATCTATAATTTTTAAAAAAATCACCGAGTTACACAACGTCAACCTCAATTTCAAACGACGCATTTCAAAATTTTGTATTAAAATTGGGAAAATTTTAGAATTAGGAGAGAAACTGATTGCAGCACAGTATAATTTAAAAATTATTTGAGATCCGTAAGTATATGGTTACAAATTTTAAAAAAAAAATCTATTATTATATAGAACTAATTTATATATTACAAATAACAAAATAAACTACATTTTTATTAAAGGAAAAAAACCACACATAAATACTTTCGTTGGTTTTACCACGAATCCATCCACTCTGTTTTCAGAAAATCTCTGTAGTTTTAATAAACATTATCGATGTGAAAGCGATTTCTTTTTTTCCCCCTTTATTTTTACAAATATTCATGTTATAAAGCAATTTTTTTTTCCATAAATGGTTGAATCCGAAAATATTTAGAACGCTGATTTTTTTTCTCCCAGTTAATGGCAAATCTGGGAGATATTAAAATATTTGAAAGAACATTTTATTTTTGTTGCAGCTTATTTATTATGTGATATGAATGCATAAGTATTCAACCAATCTACTAATCTAGATAAACTCGTTTTTGATGAAAGAGATTGAGAATAAAATGCTTTATACCCTCTGATCCTTATATCACACATTCAACTAACGTCATGCATTTTAATTTTATATTCACTTTCAACACTAATTCCATTTTAGATAATCCTTTTAGCTTTTACTAAATGCTTTAAGTTATTACTAAATATTTCTTTAGCTATTAAAATCTCTGTAGCTCTACTATTAAATCCAATATGAGCCGGAAAAAGCAATCGTTCAGTCTAACTAGCTATTAGGTCATTGAAAATTTCCTGCTTAAATTTCAATTCAATTACACCATAACTGAAGTGAAAACTATTTAGAAAGAACAGACTAATTCCATGAAGTAGGAAAAAATTAATTTACAACACAATATATTCTTTTGCAAACGTATGCAACAGCAACAAAAATATGTTAAAAAAATTGATGCTGAAATTTCAATGTATGAAACAATGTCTGATGTAGGCGTAACTTTAAAGAAATATAGCACGCATTTATAGCTACTATTATTTAAATTCAATGTTAAACAAAGCAAAAAGAAGGGAAAACAAATTTTAAGCGATTAAACAAAAGCCATGTGTATCATTATTTATCCCTGCTTTTACCAGCAGTGAATCTGATTTTTTAAAATTGTTCCTTGCAGAATGTTTTAGCCTATAAGGGGAACTAACTATGTTATAAACTTTAATCACGTTCTAAATTTCCATAAATCTGATTAAAACTAAACTACAAAAAGAATTATAACAAGACAATATAGGTCGAAGTTAAATGCTTACAAAATTTTTGTAGTATCAAAAATTTTTTTTGGGGGGGGGGCTTATATATTAACTAAAACAATTGCTCCTCCCTGGTGGTACTAAAAGAAGCAAAAAATAAAAACATACATCTTT